>OU342741.1:495890327-496192845 GCA_910589775.1 Avena eriantha | reverse complement strand
GTGTTTTCGTCGTGTTTTCTTTTTGATCTGTTTCTACCAGGACATACTCTTTGAAAGTTTAGAAGCACAATGGTGTCCGCCAAGGATAAAGGGAAGGAGCCTATGGAGGAGGATCTCCAAGACCCCAAGCAGGGGCTAGTACCTTTAGTCACTTGCCTTGCATCAATGGAAGCCCTACGAGTCACTAAGGAGTTCTGTGATAAGTACAGAGACTTGAGGAGGAAGGTGGACATGCTACAATGGGAGAATAATAGGCTTCGCAAGATGCTGGAAGATTTCCTCACGTCAACTAAGAAAATATTACCACCACCAAGGAGTAATTCGTCATCATGTTTGGCATCCCATTGGTTTGTTCCAAGCTTGGGGGAGTGCCGTGGTATCACATCACTATCTTCTATCTGTTTACCTTTTTAGTAGAGTCATATCATGAATAGAGAAGTTATCATGTAGGATGGTTTGCATTATGGAAGTGTCCCCTCTCTCGTTAGATATATATCCCTTGGTGTGAGTAGCCATTATGGATTATTAATGAGAAGTTTTATCATTTACTCTTTTGCATAGCTTATATTAGTTTTCAATTCGTGGTTATATGATTGATCTTGTTGTTAGTATTGGTAGCACTTTGGGATCATTGAGTTAATTTAGTTGGTTTTGGCAAACCTGGCTCGGTCAGTAGCAACACTATTTCTGAGAGTTGAAAGAAAATATAAGAGTACTCTAACGAAAAATAATTTCATCATCTTTCTTTCTTGATTTGCTCATAAGTCTAGTATTCTCTAGTTAAGATCTTTTGTGCTTCCAAGGAATATTGCATGTTTGTATTTATCATTGTATGTATGTTTGTTTCCTTCAACTCTTGTAGTTGCTACCCAGCCTTGCTAGCCAAAAACCTGTACCGAGAGGGAATTCTTCTCGTGCATCCACTTCCTTCCAACCAAACCCATGCCATTTGAGTCCACCATACCTACCTAGTAGCATTATTGATATTCCAAGTAAATTCTTGTTTTATCTACCTCCCAAATTAAACTTGTTATGTGAAAATTAGTGATTAAAGCTCTCACGAACTTGATGGCACACTTTACTTTCTTGCATTTAATAAACTTGAACCATTGGGTCCTTCTTTGTTGTGTATATGCTTGCGCTTTATGAGTTGAAGTTAGCAGAACCATGTATCATGGGGAATGCTTTCAACATTGCACTGGTACTTTCTACCTAGTTGATATCATGTTCTTTTGCTTATGGATCCCGACGGTGTGAAATAAAAGTGGAACTTGTAAGATCATGGAGTTTATATGTGTGTTAGAGAAACGCCTAGGCCGCTAACCTAAGCCATGCCTAATCATGGTGGAAACTTGCAACATAACTATAGTGAGCATTCTATGAAGCATCCTCAATAAAAACCTATGCAAATAGCAAATAAAAAGATCGCTGAGATGCTCACTGTCTGCTTGCCTTTTCATTTTGATTATGGGATAGCTCCTGTGTCATGTGCAAGGGGTACCCCGTTGGCGGTTCTCAATGATACACATGTATTTACAATGACAAGAGCTTACTCGTGACTAAAGTTGAGTAGCATGAGGTTCGGTACTCATAAGTAAGGGGCATGAGATTTCAACTTATAACTTGTCAAGCATATCCTCTTAGTTGTGTCACTTTAACCTTAATCACCAAAAGATGCCTATGATAGGGGAAATGAGAGCTGAAAGCTAGTAAGTATCATAATTTTTGGGAGCTCTTTATGAGACTTGTAATCCCTGCTTCCCTCTGCGAAGGGCCTTTCTTTTTACTTTGTAGTTGAGTCAGTAAACCTATTGCCTTCCATCTTAGCAAGTATTTTGAGTTGTTGTGTTCCATTCATTCATATGATGATTTATTCAATCATGTTTCTTGTGCTCCTTGTTTTGCACATTGCTCTTATCTTGATGTTTACTACTTTGAAAGCTATCATTGAAAACCAGTTATTTGTGAACTCCAGCAAATTATCAACTATTCTTCGCCCAAGAGCTAAGTTTTCCATTACCAATTATGATTTACTTTATGTATCTTTATTGTGTTTCCTTTACTCATTGCAAGTTGAATTATATAATAGTGAGTTGTCTTCTATTATGATCTATGTATTTGATGAATGTGATGCTTCTTGTCCGTATTCTTTTATCGACTCTTCACTCCATAAACTTGAGGCCATGTTTATAGAGCTCAGTTTTGCTTGGGGACAAGCGAAGTCTAAGCTTGGGGGGAGTTGATACGTCCATTTTGCATCACTATTCCATGTCATAATTCACTGTTATTCATTGATATATTTCGTATTGAGAGGTGATACTTATGTTATTTCATCTGTTTTTGCATGGTTGATGAATTTTGGAGCATGGACCGCTGCAGTCAGGATTTTGATGGAAAAGGTGCTGTTTGGAGGCAAAATTCGTGAACATCAGAAAATCCGGGAAAATATACGGAAAATCCTATTTTTCCAGAAGACGAAGGCTGCCAGAAGGAGGAGTGGAGATGGGCCACAGGGGGCCCACACCACCCCCTGGCGCGGGCCACCCTAGGCCGCGCCACCAGGTGGTGTGGCCGCCCTGGCCCACCTATGGCTCTCCCCTGTGGCCTATATATTCCTCCCTAAACCCTAAGACTCGGGGAGGGACAACAGAAAGATTCCGCCGCCTCTACGAGGCGGAAAACACCGAGAGAGAAAGATCTCTCCGGCAGACAGATTTCTGCCGGGGGAATTCCTTCCCGGAGAGGGGAGATCGTCGCCATCAACACCACCATCAAGATGGACTTCATCGGGATCATCATCATCATCACCACCACCACCATCAGCACCATCAACACCCTCATCACCATCTCCATATTGATGTAACAATTGTGTTGAATCTTGCATAGTTCATAGGGGAAACTTTCCCGGTGTTGATTACTCTTTGTAGTTGATGCTATTGAGTGAACCATTGAATTATTTTTTATGTTCAGATTGTTATACATCATTATTCCATCTCTGATCATGATCCATATGATGTCTTGTGAGTAGTTCGTTTTGTTCTTGAGGACGTGGGAGAAGTCATGTTGTTAGTAGTGGAGTTATGTTGAGAAAGATCTAATAGTTTGATATTTAAGTTGTGGTGTACTTCTTCTAGTGGTGTCATGTGAACGTCGACTACATGACACTTCACCTATATTGGCCTAGGGGAATGCATTATGTATTTGGCTACTAATCGTAGGGGTTGCCAGAGTAACAAAAACCTGAACCCCTGTTAGGAAACCATTGCACAAGGGACGTAAGGGTCTTAGAGTTTAAAGCTGTGGTTAGGGTTCTACCTTAATTACTTTCTTGTACTTACAGATGTTTGCAAGGGGTGTAATCACAAGTATGTATTAATCCTAGGAAGGTCAGTACATTAGCACAGGTTCACCCACACAACACTTAGCAAGCTAAAGAAGATTAATCAACTATATGAAGCGAAAGCACTTGACAGTCTTCCCATGTGTCCTCGAGAACGTTTGGTCATCTTAAGTAATACAACCGGCTTGTCCTTTGCTGCATAAAGGATTGGGCCACTTGCTGCATTTATTCCAACTGTCTTTTATTTACTCGTACTTTGTTTACTTGCTTTATCAAAAACCCCTAAAAATCCGTTTGCTAAGTATTTGCAGAGAATTCCTGATCCATACCACTATCCAGCACCTTATGCTCCTCGTTGGGTTCGACACTCTTAGTTATCGAAAATACTATGATACACCCCCTATACTTGATTCTATCATGTCTTTGTTATTTGTGATCTTGTATGCTTTCCGTTGTTAGTAGCTATCTTGGCCAAGTAGATCCTAGCACCTCCAAGAGTTAGTATTTATGCTCGATAGTGGGTTCATGCTTCTAGTAATCTGGGGAAGTGACAGAAATCTCTAAGGTACTAGATGTGCTGTTGCTACTAGGGAGAAAACAACAATCCTTTGTTCATAGAACAATCGTATTGTTTACTTTACACGCAATGCGTAATGATATTATCTGTTGCTTGCAACTTAATACTAGAGGGGGTTAGGATGATAACCTGAAGGTGGATTATTAGTCATAGATGCAGTTGGATTATGGTCTATGTATAATGTTGTAATGCCCAATCAAATCTCAAAGGAGTCAAGATGATTAGTATATGAATGTTTGTTTTCTCGATGTTTATCAATTGCCCCGCTGTAATTTGTTCACCCAACATGTTATCTATCTTAAGGAGAGCCACCACTAGTGAACTATGGACCCCGGTCCTTTCTTTTATCATCAATCTACAACTGATTACTGTTTTCTGTTACTTTTTGCAAGTTTTTACTTTCTTCCACACAATATGTTTAATCTTTTGTTTTCAGCAAAACCAGTGAGATTGACAACCTCACTGTAAGTTGGGGGCAAAGTTCTGTGGTTGTGTTGTGCAGGATTCCAAGTTGGCAACAACACCTTGGAGGTGTTTACTTGCTCCTACTGGTTCGATAACCTTGGTTTTATAACTGAGGGAAACTTACTGTTGTGCTCATCATACCTTCCTCTTGGGGTTCCCCAACGAGTTCGTTATGACACGAGTCAGCACCAGTCCACATGACCAGGTGTTTGCCACCGTGCATATCGAGCAATTCTCATCCCTTACTTTCCCGAGTAAGTAGTCGTTCGATAGCTGCTGTTACTTTCGTTCGTATATTTCCATCATTCTTTTGGATGTGATCTAAGGATGATGGTTTGTTTTGCGCAGAGACATGCATTGTATCCTCATCATCATGTACCCATGACATTCGCACGTTGTTTATCACAACTCGGATAGTGCGAAGCCGAAGAACTACACTGACATCAAGTCTGTTCTCAATAAAGCTCTCAATGGCTTCGCCATCAGGGCATGCCACATCAAAGAACATAAACGAATTAGAGGCTGCCTCACGTGCATACACACAACCAAGTTCGCCTGTATCCGGCAATCATCGAATGGGATGGATGCCTGGTTCGCCATCATTCACATGTTGGAGTTTGTACAGGATCAACATGCCTACTTGGTGCTAGAAAGTCTCCAAATATGGAGAGCATACATAGCAAACTCCTCTGATGAAGATGTGAGAGCTCGGTACCGTCACATCTAGTAGACAATTGCCACAATTATCCAACAGGATCTCTGCTTTGCGGGCGGCATGTTCTTCCACATCCATGTACGACCAACTAATGCCGAGATATAAACCTGCTTATCATCGTGTCGCGATGAGAGGCCATTCAACACGCTGGAGGGCATCCATCCCTTAGTGCCGAGACTTTGAGTAAGAAGTCGTATTCCTCAACCCGCGTCCTTTAAATGTTAAGTTACTCCTAAAATGTCATTTTTGAGATAGAACCCTGACTCATATTTGATAAGTATATCTGTATATGCGAATTTACATGGTTTTTGCTTACTTTGGTCTTTTTTGGAGAATGCCAATGATTAAAATGTCGTGACTTTACATGTTTTTGCTTACTTGGCTATGACTGTTCCATCGTAGCATATTTTATAAGTGTATATTTATATGAGGTTATACATGTTTGTGCTTACTTTTTTTGAGAATGCAGATGATTAAAATGTCGTGGCAATATATATAGGAATGTGTTGTTATGGGATGGTAAACCTTGTGCTTTGCACAAGTCCAAGTCTTTTGCATCCTACTTGGCTGACTTTTCCATCATAGCATATTTCTATGTCCAACAACCTAGGTATATATGAGGCATGTTTTTTGAGTTGGCCCTATTTGATAAGTGTATCTTTATATGAAGGCTTCACATGTTTTTGCACCTACCATTTAATTACTATTTCTGACATGTGAACTCTTGCTTTCCATTGCCTAATATTTTTGTCTTATAGATGATGTGGTATTTTGTGTACAAGGGACGGGTTCCCGGAGTCTACGATGATTGGGAAGACTGTCAGAGACAGGTGCACTGTTTTAGCGGAAACAACTACAAAGGGTATAACACTATGGCAGAAGCCAAAGCTAGATATGTGTGCTATCTAGGGAGAGAGGAGGAACCTGATGAAGACCTCCACCTTCGTTGTGATGATACACATGTACTTACTATGACAAGAACTTACTGGTAACTAAACTTGAGTAGCATGAGGAGCGGCCCTCGTATTCAAGGGACATGAGATTGCCAACTTATACTTTGTCAAGCATATACTCCATAGTTTGTTCACTTTAACCTTAATCACTTCAAGATGCTTATGATAGGGGCAATGAGAGCTGAAAGCTAATAAGTATCATAATTTTTGGAAGCTCTTTATGAAATTAAACTTGAATCCATGCTTCCTTCTATGAAGGCCTTTCTTTTACTTTTATGTTGAGTCTCCATCTTCTATCTTTACGCACCTATTAAGAGAGCATAGTGGCCATTATTAGTTCAATGTGCATTGTCCCAAAACTTGTTGATTGATGCATAATTTTGATATTGCTTTTTCTTAAATTATTTGTATCTAGTCACCCTTATGAACTTTGAAGGTGTCCTATGCATTTATGTTTTGCTACTCCATGAGGGACAAGCTGAATGCCACTATGCTATGTTTTCTATAGGTGAAACAAACAAACGTCTTTCAATGCATTGTTATTCATGATCTTTGTTTGTATCCTTTAATGTTGCATGCATAGTCACTATGTCTTATTGTTAGAACTTCATCTTTCATGCTCATGTTTAGAGTAATTTGATCCCAGCTTTCAATGCTTGCAAATGGTTTGATATTGTGATGGTGCATGTCACCTCAAAAATTATTCTTATTTTTATCACTTACCTACTCGAGGACGAGCAGGAGTAAGCTTGGGTATGTTGATACGTTGCAAACGTATCTATAATTTTTGATGTTCCATGCTTATTTTATATCTACTTTGCTTTGCTTTGTCAACACTTTGAGGTATTTTTATATGTTTTCTAGGACTACCCTATTAACAAGATGCCATAGTGCCAGTTGCTTGTTTTCTTCTGTTTTTGGTTCCAGAAAAGCCAGAAAATTAATATTCTCGGAATTGGAAGGGACAAAAGCCAAAGTCAATATTTCACCAAGGGGAACACGGAGCCAGAAGACGAGACGGAGAGGGGCCAGGGGCTAGCCACACCATGTGGTGGCGCAGGTCCCCCTGGGCGCGCCACCAGGTGGTGTGGGACCCTGGTCCACCCTCTGACATCGCCCTTTCTCCTATAAGAAGCCTCTGATGAGAAAACCCTAAAGAATCTGGCCTCCAGCCACGAAAAGTTCCGCAGCGCCGCCGCCACCGAAGGGGAGATTTGGGGGACAGAAAGTTTGTTTCGGCACCCTGCCGGGATGGGCAAGTGCCCCTAGAGCCATCTCCATCGATCTCCTCCACCATCTCCATCGCCGTTGCTGATTCCCATGATGATGAGGGAGTAGTTCTTCCTCGAGGCTAAGGGTTCTACCAGTAGCTATGTGTTCATCTCTCTCTCTATGCATGATCATATTGTGATCATGAGCTTTGTAATCAAGTAGATCTACCTTGCTACTCAAGTGCTTTAATAGATCTCTGCTCTCCCCATGTGTGTGAAAGTGACAGCATGCACACCATGGTGGCACTTAGGCTAGACATTACAAATACTTGTTATGAGATATATTTGGAGTTGGATGTTTCTATGAAATTGTGGTGTTTGTTGGAACCATCTAGAGCTCAAGGTGATAGTGTGGGGTTATCTAGTTGGGGAAAGCGAACTTTGAGGAGTGCTGTTATAGCCCTACCATGGATTAGAGTGTCCAACCGGAGAGTAGTTCAGAGCAGTATCATGAAGAGAAGATATTTATATGAGAGTGTTCACTAGTGAAAGTATGATCCCTAGGCCTTGTTTATAAGCATTGAAACACCGGTTTTGCAACTATATTTATTACATGTTTGCTTGCTGCCATCTTTATTTCAGTTTTCCTTTAGTCTCTTCCACGCCATCAAGCTATTTTCTGGCACCGTTGTCTTATATCTATACCACTTGTATTTTACTATCTCTTCGCTGAACTAGTGCACCTATACACCTGACAAGTGTATTGGGTGTGTTGGGGACACAAGAGACTTCTTGTATATTGATTGCAGGGTTGCTTGAGAGGGATACCTTTTGACCACTGCCTCCCTGATTTCGATAAACCTTTGTTAATCCACTTAAGGGAAACCTTTTGCTGTTCTACAAACCTCTGCACTTGGAGGCCCAACAACTGTCTACAAGAATAGAAGTGAGTAGACGTCAACCGCCGCTGCATTGAAAGAGACCGCCACTACTACAAAGGATTACCGCAGGCGCTTGGGGCTGGGGCGTCGGTGCTACAGGGAGCTACCGAGCATCGGTGCTACAGGGAGGTGCTACGGGGAGCTACCTCTAGCATGCTTGGTGCAGCACACCAGGGATAACTTCCACTACCACCAGTGCCCCGGGCCAGTAACCCCGGCGCATTATGCCAGCGCGCCGGCGCTACTGTTGTATTACCCCCGGTGGATAAGGCCAGCGCACCGGCGCTATTCCCATTTACCCCCAGCATATCAGCAGTGCGCCGGTGCTATGAAGTTACCACCAGCGTGATCATCGCTGACGCCGCCCCGCGCGCTGGTGGTAGGCTAATTTGGTCTGCCGGCGGTAACCTATTTCCTAGTAGTGCTTGCTTCACTTGGTGCGCATGGTGGAAGAGGAGGAGGAGGAACTTGATTTTCTCGAGGTGGTGGTGGAGGAGGAGCTTGATGATCCTCGAAGTCCCTTCTACAGCTTTGCTCGAGATCATTTGCATTCAGTGGTGGTTGATTACTTTGGTAGGGTTGAACATGACAGTTGTTGCGTCTAGCATGGCACGCATCCTCATCCTCGCTTGTATCCCATTCCGGTTCTTGATTGATGTGATGTGGTTGACGATAGTCATGAGGTGTATCATGATGCATATCATTTCGATGGCCTTCACCATGACATTCTTACTCTTGTTGAGGTTGCACTTGTATCATTGCTTGATGCAGTGGGCAACCATGTCCTTCTTATTATTGTGGATGAGCATGATGATCATGGTGCCAATGATGTCTTGCATGGTGCGGTTGTTGAGATTGTGGGTAAACTGCTTGTTCATGTTGATGAAGAGCTTGGTGTTCCCCATTGCGGTGGTGGTGTTTTCCATGACGGGAGTGTGAGCGCTAAGACTTGCCATGACGACTTGAGGAATGCGTACGAGATGCACTTGACGAGCTTGAGTGATGTCCATGACGGTTGTCGAGATTGGCCATAGCTTGGTGAAGAGCTTGTAATTGAGCATGATGCTCCGTTTGACGTTGCCGATCACGATAGTCGAACTCTTGAAAAGTGCCATCAAGACGGTTATCAAGCCTCTCAAATTGGGCATTGAATTCTTGGCATTGCGCCTGTAAGTTGTGGCACGTGGCGAAACCATCTTGGTTGTTGAACTTGCTACCTCCACTAGCTCCTCTTGTCCTAGAAATTTTGTATAACCACAAGTGAACGGATGGGTGATATTGGTGGAATGGTTTGCTACCTTGGCTCGCTGTAGTCAAAAATTGGAAAGGTTGTTCTTACCGAGAGCAAAGCAAGTAGAAATACACAAGCACACACACACACACACACACACACACACAAAGGCCTATGGTGGAAGGTTAGGAAAGTGGATAACAAATGGAACAACCAAACGAAAAGGTTATTACCAAAAGTGGGTAAAATCCAACAAAAACAAAGTCAAAGGGAAATGTCAAAATGGTGATGAGCACCTACGACTATACACACATGGTGGAGATTAATGTGGCTAGCACGACTATGGAAAATGAGCAACGAACAAAAATGGTCCTAACAAAGACTAATGTTCGGTGTCGTGCCAATGTTAAGAGAGACCGTAGCATTTTTGCTCAAAGATTGAGAAGCAACAGATTTGCACGCTTGCCTTGCTCTTGCTCGCATTGTGACTTAGAAGCTTTGGACTTTCTTTTGTATTGGTTTCTTTCTTCTTCTTTTTCTTTTTTATGTATATCCTTCTTTGTATGCTATGGATTCAACTTTTACTATTTCCTATGCACTATCACTTTGCAAGAGGAAGCGTGCAATGCTTCGGCAAACACAAAATGAGCTACTCTCGATAGGTTAGGTAACACACAAAGGAAGAATGGTGGTGCAAGTTATCCCTTATGTTGATGTCGTACTTGCAAACGTTGGTGGAGAGATGGTTCGAGCTCCGTGGTGTCGATGTCGAGCGTGAAGAGTTGTTACCGAAGATTTGTTTGATGATAGACATGCACATGAAACACAAACAACAAAAGGAAATCAGTCAAAATGGAAAAGAGGTGAAATTTTGGTCAGGGTCGGAGACTCCGTCTATGGGGGTGGAGACTCCGGTCTTGCCGATGGATACTCCTGTGCCGGGGCCAGCACGATGAACAACTCATGTCCTTGAGCGGAAATCCGGGCCTTCAAACCTCAGATACAGAAATTTTCGACCAAATTGGGCTGGGAAACGCAGTCAAATGGTAGACCAACTCGAAAGACAAGTTTCTTATGGATCTAAATCACAATCCACTCACCAAAATGAGAGATCGATAAAAAAATGATTTGGGGAGATATTTTTGGTACTTTCGAACACTACAACACGATTCACGGGCGTTGGCGCTTATAGATGCCGAGGCACAAACTTAGTCATCGCGGTCGCACTGGTGTGGCCAAAAAATCCGACAAAGATAACTACATCGGGGATTCTGAAATGGTGGCGGATTTTTTAGCGTGGCACAATGTGATCTGCCGATCTAGTGCTTTTGTAGCGCGCATAAGAAGCGTCACATTATATTAAAGAAGACGACGCAAATTTAGTGTCGCGTAACCGCGCATTATTTCCCTGTTACACAATCCAACATTACTAAAAGTTAATTACATTAATAATAATTGATTTACGTTTATAAACAGATTGTGATGCATAGTTGTTTAAGATATAAAATTCTATTTTATTTCAAAACATAAAAATCATTACATTACATTTCATTATTGCACTCTTCTAATTGTCCGATTTTAGAATCGAGGACGGTTAGAAAAGTGCAACAATCGTTCATCTAACCTAACCAACTAACCTAATTACACTAATTTTTTCTTTGCTCTGTTCATAGTGGTGGATCTACAGGGCGCTGGCCACTATCTTCCCCACGATGGATCAGGCATCACCACCATCTTACTCCTGGCGGGTCCTCAAGGCCTCACCACCATGTTCCTCCCGGTGGATCTTCAAGGCCTCACCACCATCTTTAGCGTGGTCGATCTTCCACGTGGTGGATCTGCACGCGGTCGATCTGCCCACGGTTGATCTTCTGCTCGGTGGATCTGCTCGCGGTGGATTTTCCCGTGGTGTATCTGCCCACAGTCCATCAACCCGCGATGGATCAGCCCACGGTCGATCTTCCACGCGGTGGATCTACCTGTGGTAGATCTTCCGTGTGGTGGATTTGCCTGTGGTCGATCTTCCACACGGTGGATCTGCCCGCGGTCAATTTGTTCGCAGAACTAACTCGTACAGAGATGGGATTAAAGAAGAGAATAAGATGGAGTGGAAAAATCCTGATTGAGCAAGTGGGGAGATCTAGGAGTACGGTGGCTGCCGAGTGAAGCAAGAATTTGTTGTATTATATAGGAACTAGGATTGGGTATAGGGATTAGGGTTTCTGAAGGCCTTTAGGTCGTGTGGCACAATATTATGGGCCATGGTAACTCTGAGGGCCCATAGTAGGCTAATATGCTGCTCACTTGTTAGTGGAACACGCTAGTTAGTGAGAGAAATAAATTATTCTCTAAAAAAGTGAACTAAATTATTCTTGCCGAAAATACACATAAGTGTTTTACATATTGCTACCTAAATTACTCATAAGTAAGATGATCTAGAGTTTCCGAAAGCGGCTCCAGCGCATTGGCCACAGATGCGCACATCGCCTTAATCGCGCTTATCGCAGGAGCCACCTCGTCCTCTGATTCCTTCTTCACTCGCACCACCATTTTCTCATAGTCGGAGTCGGACAAGTTGTGGACGATGTCCTTCCACAAGACCACCAACACACCTTGTAGCTCCAGCGAGCATTCTTTATCAACATAAAATACGAAGTTGCATTTCATTTCTCATGGTGACACCCGAGGAACTTACGGCTGGTGTTCACACCCTCATATGTGATTAGGCAACGGGGTTGTAGGCCGCACTTGCAAAGTAGATCGGAGTTCGATTTGAAGATACTAGTCCACCCATCAACTTTCAAATCGATCCACCTCGGTACCGTGCCCTGATCGAGAAAACCCAAAATTAGTGTTTCAGATATAGGAGATTAAAGAAATACGAAATTAAAGGGAATATGCCCGAGAGGCAATAATAAAGTGGTTATTATCTTATTCCATGTTTATGATAAATGTTTATTTTGCATGCTATAATTGTATTGATCGGAAACGTCAATACATGTGTGTTTCATAAACAAAAAGGGTTCCTAGTTATGCCTCTCTTATAGACTAGCTTGTTGATTAACAAGATGATCAAGGTTTCCTGATCATGGACATTGGATGTTGTTAATAAAAAGGTCACAACATTTATGAAATGATGTGATGAACATTCATCCAAAGTATAGCATTACGATCAAAGTCATTATGTTTATATTGCTATAACATCATACGAAATAATCTTTATCCTTAGACCATGAGATCATGTTAATTGCTAACACAGGGAGAGTATCTTGATAACATAAAACGTCACACTGTAACAGGGTGACTATAAAGATGGGTTCAGTGCTACGAAGGTGTTATGTTGAGGCTCATGGATCAAGAGTGGAATTTGTCAATCCCGATGACGGATAGAAATACTCTGGGCCCTCTCGGTGATATCACATTAAGATAGCTTGCAAGCAAGTGATGTGATCACTAGAATGTTATATCACGGGAACGAGAAAAGAGTGCTTGTCGGCAACGAGATCAAACTAGGTATGGAGATACCTATGATCGAATCTCGAACATGTAATATATCGCAAGACAAAGGGATTTAGTTACAAGCGTTAAAGGTTCTCACGATCACACAAGTCATCGTTGAATATGCAAGAGTCAGTATGGATCTCCAGGTCCCGCTTCTGATTATTGATCTAAGAGGAGTCTCAACCATGTTTGCATTATTTGCGAACCGTAGGGTGACACACTTAAGAGTTACCGGACACCATTTTGGAGCACATATGTTTCAGACGAAAGAATTGCAAAGCGCAGGAATTGTTTCGATAGAAACCGTAAATTGTTTCGGGTGAAATTGCAGAAAGTGGTTCTGCATGTGATATTGAAATATTGCAAGGGGTTATATGTGTATGTTTGTTAATTAAAGTAATTAACAAAATTCTGAATAAATTTAATAAAAGAGTTTTATTAAATGAGAGAGCATTAAACTTGGAGAATTTTAATGCATTTAAAGTAGGGACTTTAAAGGGGAATGTGAAGAGGCATTTTAATGTGGAGGGGTTACCACCACATGAATGGGGGAGGTGAGGAGTCACCCCCCCCATGCGCCGGCCATGAAGGAGGGGCACCCCCCTCCTCCTATAAAATGCCACCCTCTTCCTCCTTCTTCCTCACACCTCCTTGTGAAGGATCACTCTCCCCCTCTAGAATTATTCCCCCATGGTCTCAGATTAGCGAGATACATGTTCTCGGTGACATTTCGTCTAGAAGGAGTTCCTGCTTCCGCTGGATCGCTGGAGCGAGGAGGTGGAGGTTGTCCGGTGGTTTGGACGTGTGTGCGAGTACGGATGCGCTGCTGAGTTGCGGCACTCGGACTTCCTCACGATCTTGAGATCGGCAAGTGTACGACTACATCAACCATGAGTTCCTACTCGTTAACAAAACTTGTTGTCTTCGAGGGTAAGTTCTCGTTGGATGTATGTCCACCCGTTGCTTTGTACCTAGTAGATAGATCTTGGCGTGTAGTTCTCATCGTAGGAAATTTTTTGTTTTCTATGTTGCGGACCCAACAGTGGTATCAGAGCCTGATCTATGCGTAGGTGCTTTGCACGGGTAGTACACATATGTTTATATGTGGGCGATGATGATCATGTTATTGCATCTTCTATGTATTTTGGATATTGGTGGCATAGTGGGATGAAGCGGCCCGGACCAACCTTACATGTCATCGTACATGAGACCAGTTCCACGACTGACATGCAACTTGTTTTGCATAAGTGGCTGGCGGGTGTCTGTCTCTCCTACTATAGTCAATATCTGATTTACAACGAGTTACTAATAACTTGGTTATCCTCGTTGTGGTTCATGCTCGTAGGTAAGAACGGTTCTATCTCCGAAAGCCCTAAGCCACGTAAAACGTGCAATTGATAAATTAGAGGCGTCTAGTTTAGATCGTTGTTGGGCTAGTGTCTTGATATGGTATTGTTGTAAGTAGATGTATGATAGATACTCTTACAACACACTCAACGTGTAAGTTCCATAGACCTTGGCCTTACACACAAAGGAATGATAGAGATCATACCACGATGCAAGTGATAGAGATCAAATGCATGGACCATATCATCTCACTTTACACATTAGATGTTAGCATCTTATACTGCTAGTTTGGCGCATTTGGTAGCATTGTAAGATGATCCCTCAATTAGATATCAAGATAAAAATGTGTTCTTCCTTAAGTATGCATTGTTCTGTGGATTGTGTTTCAAGACATCACGTGATGATCGGGTGTACTCGAATCTACGCTTTCATACAAACGGGTGTAAGACAGTTTTACACATGCGAGTACTAAGGTTCTTATTTGGCGAGCCTAGCATGTATAGACATGGCCTCGGAACACGGACCGAAAGGTTAAGCATGAGTCATATAGTTGATATGATGCCCATATAGATGCTCGCCTTTGAAGCTACATCAACTCACGTGATGATCGGACTTGGTTTAGTGGATTTGGTTCATGTAATCACCAAAAAGTCACGAGGGATGTCGTTTTTGAGTGGGAGTTCATTTCTAATTTGGATTAGTCGAACCAAATTTGTCATAAATTAAATCAAAGTGAATTTGCATAGTTTGTTGTAGTCATTGGCATTCGTTTTCTACCTTATGCTTAGTTTTTATTTGAGATAATAGAACTATAGAATTCTGGATATTTACTTGACGAACTGGTATCGTATTGTTTTGAATGTCAATTTAAAGTTTATAAGTCATGTTGCAAACTTTCAGCAAACTCTATTTACTCCATGAAGTTTAATAAGTAGTATTAAATCAAGAGTAAGAATTCCAATGTTAGTATCTAAAGTATCATGTTTGCCTCCATGATTATTGATATTCAAAAGTTGTTTTAATCTCAAGATTACATTGGAGCTGAAAATTGTTTCAGAAACCATCATGTGTGAAAGATATTGTGATATCTGAAACAATGTTTTTGGTTGCATTATGATAGAGTATAATTTAGCAAAATACATGTTCTCATATTGTATGAGAATTTGTGAAGGTTGGAGACGCTAGGCATCCTAATCTACTAAAAAGGTTTTGGGAACTGATATTATACTCGTGATTCTTCCTTATAGGCCATAGTAGCTTGATCATGAAAGTTGCCATGATAAGGATGAATAGAAGATGTAAGTAAAATGTTTACTACACTAATAGATTACTAAAGAATGGATTTTTTGAAAGAATGCCAAACATTTGATGATGGTGATCCACTTCAAAGTGCAAGTCCAAAGGCATTAGTATTTGACTATATACAAGCTTTGTACCATGTGTCATGTTGATGACACCACTATTGATGTTCATAGATTCTTTTAAAAGAAAAGGAATTTTTGAAAGAGAATCTATAAAATATTTGGCAGAAAATAAAAGGTTGGAGATGTCCAACTTGGGTATATAGAAGATATACATGTTATGGTTGTATTCCTTGCATATTAAACAATGTGGTTCTTAGGTATTGGATACCGAATTGGTTGGTATGAAATGTCATACATGACAACGCAATTCATGAACTGCAATGGCCTAAGTAACTAGCAAGAGAATAAGTGATGATGATCATCGAAAACAAATAAAGTGTTATCGTGCTTTTCGTTGTCGTTAAACCTAGCCTTCAAGATTTGTTTTAATAATTGTTATTTTGTTCCGGTATTACGAGAACAATGGTTGTTCAAATAATTACCGTATTCCATAAAGGATAGATGAACTTTTACAAGTCTAGTGGGAGAAATCACATCCATAAACACTATTGCTAAAATGTCGCAAGACAAATGATTGAAAGATCACTTATGAAGTGACATCGCCGTTTAAATTATCTTGGAAATAAAACATGAACAAACTCCATGTTGATGGATTTTTGGAGTCTTTTGATTTTGATCAATTGACGCTTATGAGACTTTCCTCAAGATAATTGAAACTCCGTCCACCGGCCAGAGAGGAACGGATGACTAGCTTATTGGAAATTGTGCATGCTGATGTGCATAGTCCATTATGTGTAGCCATATGCGATGGATATTTTTTGCTTCATATGCTTTCTTCGAACATTTGAGTGAATATATCTGTATATTTACTTAATAAGGAAGAAGTATGAAACATTTGAAAGTTGTTCAAAGACTTTCAAGATGAAGTGAAAAATTATTGTAACAAGAAAATAAAAGAGTTTATGATTTGATCGTAAAGGGAGATATTTGAGTTACATGTTTAGCAAAACACCTAAGATTTGAGTAATTGTTCCATGTTTGTGAAAGTGACAACGTGCACACCTGAAGGGAATATGCCCGAGAGGCAATAATAAAGTGGTTATTATCTTATTCCATGTTTATGATAAATCTTTATTTTGCATGCTATAATTGTATTGATCGGAAACGTCAATACATGTGTGTTTAATAAACAAATAAAAGGTTCCTAGTTATGCCTCTCTTATAGATTAGCTCGTTGATTAACAAGATGATCAAGGTTTCCTGATCATGGACATTGGATGTTGTTAATAACGAGGTCACAACATTGGTGGAATGATGTGATGAACATTCATCCTAAGTATAGCATTACGATCAAAGTAATTATGTTTATATTGCTATAACACTATACGAAGTAATATTTATCCTTAGACCATGAGATCATGTTAATTGCTAACACCGGAAGAGTATCTTGATAACATCAAACGTCACACCGTAACAGGGTGACTATAAAGATGGGTTCAGTGCTACGAAGGTGTTATGTTGAGGCTCATGGATCAAGAGTGGAATTTGTCAATCCCGATGACGGATAGATATACTTTGGGCCCTCTCGGTGATATCACATTGAAATAGCTTGCAAGCAAGTGATGTGATCACTAGAATGTTATATCACAGGAACGAGAAAAGAGTGCATGTCGATAACGACATCAAACTAGGTATGGAGATACCGATGATCGAATCTCGAACATGTAATATATCGCGAGACAAAGGGATTTAGTTACAAGCATTAAAGGTTCTCACGATCACAGAAGTCATCGTTGAATGTGTAGGAGTCAGTACGGATCTCCAGGTCCCGCTGTTGATTATTGATCGGAGAAGGGTCTCAATCATGTCTGCATTATTCGCGAACCATAGGGTGACACACTTAAGGGATACCGACACCATTTGGAGCAAATATGTTTCAGATAAAGATTTAAGAAAGTGCTGGAATTATTTCAATAGACACCAAAACTGTTTCAGGTGAAATTGCTAAAATTGGTTCTGCATGTAATATTGAAATGTTGTAGGGGGTTTTATGTGAATGTTTGTTAATTAAAGTAATTAACAAAATTCTGAATAAATTTAATAAAAGAGTTTTATTAAATGAGAGAGCATTAAATTTGGAGAAATTTAATGCATTTAAAGTGGAGACTTTAAAAGGGAATGTGAAGAGGCATTTTAATGTGGAGGGGTTACCACCACATGAATGGAGGATGTGAAGAGACACCTCCTCCATGCGCCGGCCATGAAGGAGGGGCACCCCCCCTCCTCCTATAAAAGGCCCTCCTCTTCCTCCTTCATCCTCACACCTCCTTGTGAAGGATCTCTCTCCCCCTCTAGAATTATTCCCCCATGGTCTCGGATTAGCGAGATACATATTCCCGGTGGCATTTCATCTGGAAGGAGTTGCTGCTTCCGCTAGATCGCTAGAGCGAGGAGGTGGAGGTTGTCCGGTGGCTTGAACGTGTGTGCGAGTACGGATGCGCTGCTGAGTTGCGGCGCTCGGACTTCCTCACGATCTTGAGATCGACAAGTGTACGACTACATCAACCATGAGTTCCTACTCGTTAACAAAACTCGTTGTCTTCGAGGGTAAGTTCTCGTTGGATGTATGTACAGCCGTTGCTTTGTACCTAGTAGATAGATCTTGGCGTGTAGTTCACGCCGTAGGAAAAATTTTGTTTTCTATGCTGCGGACCCAACAACACCATGGTGGCACTTAGGCTAGAGATTACAAATACTTGTTATGATTTATATTTGGAGTTGGATGTCTCTATGAAATTGTGGTGTTTGTTGGAACCATCTAGTGCTCAAGGTGACAGTGTGGGGTTATCTACATGGGAAAGGCGAACTTTGAGCAGTGTTGTTATAGCCCTACCATGGATTAGAGTGTCCAACCGGAGAGTAGTTGTAGCATCCCAATTGTCTAACCATTGTAATGCTACTTGGTCTAGTAATATAATGGCTACTTCCTATATATAATTGTTGCATCATAATTATATCATGCTCATGTCATCATGCCACCTTGCATTTGGGCATCATATAAAAACCTTGTTCCTTTTGGTTCTTATCTCATATGCATTAGTAATTGTTTTTGGCACTTGTTAAACTGTATTTGATTCTTGATAAATGCTTGGTGCCCAGTTGGGGGCATATCTTTTATTACTCCACACCTTCCTTGTCTCCACCTTATAATTCCACCACCCTAAATACCATGGGCTTTTATTTTATTTGGCATTTACTCTAGCTCATGTGGGTTGGGATGAATCCAATTATCTCTTCCTATAGCTTGGCCTTACACCATATTTTGGAATGCATATGTATATAGGCCATGGATATTTATTTGTTGTCACAAGAATAAAACATGGCATTTATTACACATGCATGGGCCATGCAAATCTTCACCACCATCTTTTCCCCTTTTGTTTTCCCTTTGGTTTTGAGTGGATCTTCCCTTTTGTTAAACATATCTTTCTCTCTCTCTTATACCTCCTCCTCTTGCTCTTTGTCCTTGTCATGTGTATCAAGCCTTACCCTCTTTTAAACCATCACCTCATCCATGCATGATCATTTGAGGTTATATCTTATGCCACCTCTATCGCTCACCTCACCCTTTTGTTTTCACATTGTTGGATCTTGATAGATCATAAACCCTAAAACCATCTACACTACCCCTCTTTTTAATACCTCACCACCTTATCTCTCTCTCTCTCTAGCTAACACCAACCCTAAGCTAAAACCCTAAACATAGACTCACCCTCACCTTCCTCTCTAAGCCATCACCACCACCCCTTGATCTACCCCCACTCTCTACCCTAACCAACTCGAACCACCCTAACAAAACCCTAACCGATCCCTCCACCTAGCTAACGCGAGCCACCCCTCTCTAGCTAACCCTAGCTACCCGACCCTCTCTCTTGGCCTCTCGCCCTTTCTCTATGCCATGCAGGCCCCACCTAGCTACCCCCATCTACCCCCACTCCTAACCCTAGCCCATGCCGAGCATGCCCTAGCTACACCCGAGCTTCCCCTCTCCTCTCTCTTTCTCTCTCACTGCCGAGCAGGTCCCACGCGACCCTGTCCCGCCTTGACAGCTTCCTGGCCCACCTGCCATGCCTCTGCCCTGCCCAAGTCGAGCCCCAGCTCGAGCACGTGCAAGGGAGGAGAAAAAGGTGCCGAAGTCACCTTTACCTTTACCCCGTGCCCACATGCCACCTCGCCTCTCCCTCTCGGTTTATCCCTTTCCCCACGCCTCCTCTACCTCGCCCAGATCCACCCCGGGCCGCTGCGCCGATCTCTTCCTTCCCCCGCTTCTCTTCTCCAAAGCCGGCGATCACCGTCGGCCTCCACCTTCCCTTCTCTACAAGCCGGTGGTGTGGCGAACATGGTTGTCGGGGAAGGCCGTAGCCATCTTCTGCGTCGCCCAGTACACGCCAACGAGGAGGAAGAGAACCAGGACCACCGGAACCATCGACGCCCCGACAAAACCCTAGGTCACCGGCCGCCAGCCTCGTCGTCGATCTGCTGCTCCCCACTCCGATCCGAGCCCTCCGTCGAGCCCGCGGTGAGTTCCTCTCCCGCCTAGACACCCTCTGCCTCGCCGTTAAACCCTAGCCGTGGCAGGTGTTTCACCGAACGCTCTCGGTGCGTCATCGGCCGCTGGCGTCTGCCGCCTCTGTGCCGCGCCACGCCTCACCTAGCCGCTCTACTCCCTCCTATCAACACCCACAGCCTACCGCAGCGGCTTCGCCCTCCGCGCGCACGCCTAGGTCCCCGGTTCGAGTCCCCCGTCCCGCGCCGCGCGCGCTGTCACCGTCAGGTTCGTTAGAACACAGAGAAGATCCACAGTACCGCGCCCCCTTTTACACATACCCCCCAACTTTTTAATCCGCTCAACCCGCGCTCCCCTTTGACCCCACCTGTCAGCCCCTATGTACATTTTATAGAAAGGCACCCCGGTTATCGTAAACCTTAACCCGCGGTCCAGTACGTCCCCACCGGTCAGCCTCTGCGTGCTCAGCCGCTGTCACGTGGGCCATAGCCAGCTGGTCCCACCTAGCAGTCACATGGGCTAGGCAGAGCCACGGTGGAAAAAGTTCTCTGCGCGCTGCGTTGCCCGGTCAGGCCGGTCCCACCGTCAGCGACTGGGTCTGGAGTATGGCTGGGTAACAAAAGTAATTCAGGTTATCTGTTTAAACAAAACAAATTCAAAATGTTCAAATTCAAATTCAAATCAGATTTTAAATAACTTTTAAATTATAAATCCAAACAATAGAAATGATATATATTTTTGAATCAGAAAAATGTGAGGAATTCAAATATGCTATTCAAAATAATGTTTGAACACTTTAAATTTTCGAGATGATTAAAATCACAAATAAAATGCCCTTTTCTTAATAAATCAATAACTTTAAATCTATAACTCCAAATTTGACAAATAATATGTCTAAATCGATCAGCGCGTCGAGCCCGTTCTATCTATGCATTCCTTGTTCTGTTTTGAAGCATGCATCATGTCTTTATTAAAAATCAGAACTGTTTATGACAATAAAACTTGGCTAAGTAATTAATAAAATGCTTTATTCTTGTATCACACCTCACCCTTGCCATGCTACTTTAATGCCATGTAAATTGTGCATCATTCATCATGGCATGCTTGTTTGTTTGTCGCATTTTAATTCATATGCTTGTGCACTTTATTTATGTTGGCCCTTGTTTGTTTGGTTCTTCGTCGAATAGACGCCCAGCAGGAGAATTACCAGGAATCACAGGAGTACTACCCAGATCCATCTCTCGCTTCAACTGAGCTGCCAGGCAAGCACTACCACATGCTTGCATACATATAGTACCTATTGCCTCTATCTTATTCTTGCATCATTGAGTCACGATTGCATTAAATTGAATCCCAAGTACTGCATAGCCTTTACTTTTAAACCCCACCAAAGCTTGTTCCTCCATCCCATGAGCCATTACTACAGGAGTTGTTTGAGCCATGCGAGTCGTAGAAAACCATGTGTAGGGTATGTGAGTGTCTGATGGATAATGAGGTACCTAAACAACTTAACCTGTGTAGTAATAGGATAACTAATGAAAGAGGCACCGGTGAGCAATATCTGCTATTTGGTTTTTCATGCTCACTTGTGTCCCGTAGGACCCCGAGTACTTGATTCCTATTCCTTGACTATTCGCACTATCCACATCCGGAAGGCCTTATGGACCCCCCTGAGCCAGATCTTGATTCATTCTTATTTCTTGGGGCCATAATTAGTTTGGGGCTTTATTACTATCTTGTACTTATGCCATGTTACTGCTTTATTTAAGATTGTGCGAGGAGCACCTGTACTGTTTTGGGTCGTGACACGTTTTCCCTGTATCGACAAGCCCCGTCACATTTTCGGGTTCCCAGTCGTTTACCGCCGTCCACACAAACCTTGAGTCCGCCTCGGAGTCAGCTAGCTTCGTTGCGGGTAGCTTAATGGGGTGGCCCCCTGAAATATTACTGAATCATGTGATCGCTTTGTCGTGAATGCCTCGTTGGGTTTTGAGTTGGTTTTTCCAAGGTTGATCGAGTGTGTGTTGCTATTCGTGCACCCCTGCAGGTTAAATCTTTCTGAAAGCCGTGTCCGCGGTTATGTACGACTTGGAGCACCGTTTCTCCATCATAGACAATTATTACTTTAAAGTACCGCTTTAATCTGACTAAGTATCTGATTAGTAAATAGTGCAATACTCATGGAATGGTTAATAAAACTGCCAACGGATGGGGGTTGTTCGTCCGCTTCCTCGTTGGTAAGCGAGGAGGAGGATGGATCTATTAATTATACTGTTACAACTGTTGTTCTTAATTCACGGACATTCGTCTATCATTGGTTAGGCGGATGGTTAGCGAGTATCTTTAGACTTGTTAGTTATTAGCTTTTGCTACAATTGCGTCACCCTAGGTTGTGTCCCCTTTAGTGGCATAAAGACTTGCTGAGTACCCCTAGGGTCTCACACGATAAATTGTTTGATTCAGATGAACAGGTGTACTCGCAAGAAGGATACTAGGTGGAGGAGACGGATGATTTTGGCAACGATCACTCGGTGTAGACATTCCGGGAACGGGGATCCGTGAGATCTGTGGGCAGGATGTGTTTATTTATGTGGCATCTTATGCCGATTTGCTTCTTATCCGTACTCGGGCCTTGTTTTCCGCTTCCGCCTGGTACTCTGATGTGTGATGTATGAGGAGCTATCCTAAAATATTATCTCTATCTAGGATATTTGAATCTTGCCGTATGGCGTTGCAATATTTCTATTTATTTTAGATGGAATGGCTCTGAGGAATGTTGTATGTGGCTTGCATACATACTCACTTGTGTATGTAGTTGATCCCTTCGCCTGCCAATTACGCCGCTCGTTCTTGTCCCGATGCTCTAGAAGTGGTTAGGACGGCCGAAAGGTCTACCTGAGTGGCCCCGGGCCCCACCGTACTATTTTAACCACTTTCGTTCATCCAGGCATGTAACTAAGAGCGTAATTCATCGAGGTAGTTACAATTGGGATCAGAGCCATCCCGCCCTTCAGGGTCTCAGCCAAAATGGTCGTTGTCAGTCTAGCAAATATTTTTGGTAGTTATGTATACTAGGGAAAAACAAAACGTGAGAGTAGGACTGCTTCCATTTTTCTTCTTACCCACCCACCCACCCTTTTTCTGGTAAGGAAGTGTAACATTTGCAATCCTCTTCTAAAAATTCAAACTAGGATTCACGTGTTCTGGGTTCCGTAGTACCATAGAGTGTGTGTGTCTGTGTGTGAATTCTGTGTCTATCTATTGTATCCAAATGTTATCACTATCTGCCTTTTGGTTATCAACTGTTGGTACATTCCATACCGACAGGCCTTTGTAAACCGACGCGATCTATCTGATTTGTTGTATACCGATGCGATCTGTCTTACTCTTTGTTATCCGACGTTATCTTGTTGGGGTGTTCTTTTTCGTAGTTACTAATCTTTAGGTTCATCTTAAGAAGAAGGTGTTGGGATATGTGTTTTACTGATTCATGTGCGGAGTAATGATTTGAGTGCGGGGTGCAGTCGCGACCATACCACTACTTTTATCATTGCTCTTGTATATTGAATTAGTAGAGTTACTAATCTTCATTCGTTAAGTGGTTTTGCGCATATAGTGTTATTTTAATGCCGAAATTTGCGGAAATTTTTTCTTTGTTAGTTGTGTACCACACTCCTTGTTCAGTCGTGTGCGTTATGCTTAATATCTTCTAGTTGCCTTGAACTTTGTTGATATTTCAATATCATCTTAGTGAATTGTATCCTTTAATCTTGGTTAATTCCATTTTGGTACTATTTTGGATTATTATTATTCTCCATTATAGTACTAACTTGTGTTTTATATCAATCACAGGATGGCACCACCACGCCGTTCTGAGGAGGACATACCACCTGAACTGGGGGCTGCTTTGGCAAGTATTGCAAATGCCTTGGGGACAATGCAGCAGAACCAGCAGCGCTTCGAGGAAAGTGTCAGGAGGAACGAGTTTGTTCCGCTACCTCCACCTCCCAAGCGAGGAGACATCAAGAGTTTTTTCAAGTTCAACCCACGCCAATTTGAGGTGTCTGATCAGCCACTTGATGCGAATGATTGGTTGCGTGAAGTGTCAAGGTTGCTGATGACTGCGGATGTTCCCGAGCAAGAATGGGTCAAATGTGCCACTCACCTTCTGAAGGGAGATGCAGCTCTGTGGTGGGAAAATTACCTCAAGGCAGACCTCTCTGGTTTTCAGCCTACTTGGGAGCAATTCACTTGGGCTTTCAAAGAGCAATATCTGTCAGAAATTGTCATGGAAAGGATGAAGGAAGTGTTTCTCAACCTCAAGCAGGGCACTGACAATGTCAATACCTACATCAGAAACTTCATGAACCTTTCTTGGTATGGTGGCGATGAGATCTCTGATGACAAGAAGAAGCAAAAGAGGTTTAGGCAAGGCCTCAATGCATCCATCAAATATGCAATCACTCATGCAAGGCTGGCGTCTTTTCTGGAACTCCAACACACAGCTCTGCAGGAAGAAGCAAGTAGGCAAGTGTTTGAGGAGTCAAAGAAACACAGCTGTGATGCAGCAAGCTCTTCTGCTATGACAGCTCCTTCTAAGCGTCGTGTCTGGGTTCCTAACACCCCACCGTCGCTCCCGGCTCCACCAAGACTGTCAAGCTACGCAGCAAGGCCACCAAACTCCTTCACTGCGGCTCCTAGGGGCTACAACCACAACTAACCTGGAGCGCTTGGCGGAGTCCCTGGCTACGTTGCTCCACGTCCACCTGGTGCTTGCTATACTTGTGGAAACACTAGGCATCAGCACTGGAATTGTCCTATGAACAACAAAGCTCTTCCACCACCACCTCCAAGACCTGCGGCAAGTTCTCCTATGGTTCGTGCACCTTCACCTCGAGCTCTCAACATCAACACCAAGCCTGGGTCTACGGTTGCTCGTGCCAACTGTGTCAACGTCGCTCAAGCTGAGCATGCACCTGGAGTTGTGATGGGTATGCTCCCTGTTAACTCAGTCCCTGCACGAGTGTTGTTTGATTCTGGTGCTTCGCATTCTTTTGTTTCTCACAAGTTTGCGCATGAGCATGATCTGGCTATGGTTCCTTTATTACATCGTCTTGTGGTACAATCTCCTGGGTCAAACATGAGGGCTGCTCATATCAGCCATGGCAATCCAATTGAGATTGGTGGCTCTTCGTTTCCGGTTTCGTTAATTATTCTGGGCAACTCTGACATTGATGTCATCCTGGGCATCGATTGGTTAACAGCAAATGCAGCTGTGATTGATTGTGCTGAACGTTCGGTTTCTCTGAAAATTCCTGAAGGCCATATAGTCTATTCTCCAAGTCTGACTCCTACAATTCAGCTTTTCTCTTTGGCGGCTCTGAATGATGATGCTATGGAAGGTATTCAGAGTGTTCCGGTGGTCAGTGAGTTTCCAGATGTTTTTCCTGAAGAGTTACCAGGTATGCCTCCGGATCGTGAGGTTGAGTTTGTGATTGAACTTGAACCTGGTACCACTCCTATCTCCAAGCGGCCTTATAAAATGGGTCCTGCCGAGTTGGCTGAACTCAAACGCCGGCTGGATGAACAAGAGAAGTTGGGTTTCATTCAGCACAGTACTTCTTCTTGGGGTAGCCCAACCATCTTTGTGAAGAAGCGAGACAAGACTGATAGACTTTGTGTTGACTATCGGGGTCTCAATGCTAAAACCATCAAGAATAAATATCCCCTTCCGCGGATTAATGATCTCTTCGATCAGCTAGCTGGAGCTGTGGTTTTCTCTAAGCTTGATTTGAGAAGTGGTTATCATCAAATCAAGATTCGCAAGGAAGATTTCCCCAAAACAGCTTTCACCACCCGCTATGGCCTGTACGAGTACACGGTCATGTCTTTCGGTCTCACCAATGCACCTGCCACCTTCTCGAGGCTTATGAACTCGGTTTTCATGGAGTATCTTGATAAGTTCGTTGTGGTCCATATGGATGACATTCTAGTCTATTCTAAGTCAAAAGAAGAACATGAAGAACACCTTCGGTGTGTCCTAAACAAGCTTCGTGAGAACCACCTGTATGCAAAGTTCTCCAAGTGTGAATTCTGGCTGCCTCAAGTCACCTACCTTGGTCACGTCATCTCTGCCAAGGGCATTGCCGTCAACCCAGAAACTATTAAGACAATTATGGACTGGCTTCCACCCATAAATGTCAAAGAAGTCCGGAGTTTCCTTGGTTTGGCCAGTTACTATTGTCGCTTCGTTCAAAACTTCTCGAAGATTGCAAAGCCTCTTACTGATCTCCTCAAGAAAGGCAAGAAATACCTTTGGACTCCTGCATGTCAAGCAAGCTTTGAAACACTCAAAGAGAAGCTCACTTCCACACCAGTCTTAGTTCCTCCAGATACATCAAAGCCTTTTCAGATATTCTGTAACGCCTCATTGCAAGGATTGGGTGCGGTCCTTATGCAAGAAAAGTAAGTTGTTGCTTATGACTCTCGCCAGTGGAAGACGCATGAGATCAACTATCCTAGACATGACCTCGAACTCGCAGCAGTTGTTTTTGCTTTGAAAGTATGGAGGCATTACTTGCTTGGCAACCGTTGTGAGATCTTTTCTGATCACAAGAGTCTGAAGTATATCTTCACACAGCCGGATCTCAACCTTCGTCAGAGGAGGTGGATTGAAACAATCAATGATTTCGATTTGACCATCAACTACACTCCGGGCAAAGCTAATGTCATGGCCGATGCTCTCAGCCGAAAAGCGTATGTCAACAATCTCATGGTGGAAGAACAACAGCCTCTCTTGTGCGAGGAATTCCGCAAGCTCAACCTTGAAATTGTGGATCAAAGGTATCTTCTGAACCTTCTGGCAACACCTCTCTTGGAAGAAAAAGTTCGTTCCATTAAACTTGGTGATCCTTACACTAAAAAGATCATCTCCAACATTCAACTTCCGAAGTATGAGTCTTTCCACGTTGACAACCAAGGCACTCTTTTCTTTGAACATCGGATGTTTGTTCTGAACTACCCGGGTTTAAGAGAGCAAGTTCTCAAGGAGGCACATGATTCTGTTCTTTCTATCCACCCTGGCAGCACTAAGATGTACATGGACTTGAAAACACAATATTGGTGCCCTGGGTTGAAACGATATTATGACAAGTACGTCTCGGAGTGTGATGTCTGTCGCAGAGTTAAAGCTGTCCATCAGAAACATTTTGATCTTCTACAGCCATTGAAGCCTCCGGAATGGAAATGGGAGAAAGTAGAGATGGACTTCATCACTGGTTTTCCAAGGTCGCAGAAGGGCAACAATGCAACCTTTGTTGTCATCGACAGGCTTTCTAAAGTAGCTCACTTCTTTCCAGTCAAAGAAACAATTTCTGCAATTCAGTTGGTTGAGCTCTATATCAACATAATTGTCTCTTTATATGGGGTTCCTCTTGAGATCAGTTCAGACTGTGGAAGCATCTTCACTTCCAAGTTCTGGGGAAGTTTCCAAAATGCTTTGGGAACAAAATTGAACTTCAGCACAGCTTACCACCCTCAGTCGCAAGGACAAGTTGAAAGGATCAATCAGATTCTGGAAGATGTGCTCCGTGCTTGCGTTATCTCTTTCGGCATGAAGTGGGAAGAATGTCTTCCTTATGCTGAATTCTCTTACAACAACAGCTTCTAGAAAAGTCTAAAGATGGCACCACTTGAGGCTATCTATGGTCGCAAATGCAGAACTCCGATCGGTTGGTCGGGCGCAGGTGAAAGAATATTGTTTGTCCCCGACATTGTAACTCAAGCGGAGGAGAAAGTTCACATCATTCTCGAAAACCTGAAGATTGCTCAAAGTCGCCAGAACAGCAATTATGACAGGAAGCACATGGACATGGAGTATGTTCCTGGTGATCTCGTTTACCTTCGTGTCACTCCCATGAGAGGCACGCACCAGTTTGGTATCAAAGGAAAGCTGGCTCCTAGATACATCGGTCCTTTCAAAATTCGTGGAAGAAGAGGAGAAGTTGCTTATGCTCTTGAGCTCCCTGAAAAACTCAAGGTCCATGATGTTTTCCATATCTCTCAACTCAAGAAGTGATTCAAGGATCCCGGCAGGACCGTGGACCATGAACTCATTAATCTACAAGAAGATCTGTCTTATCAAGAACACCCCATAAAAATTCTTGAAGTCGCAGAAAGAAGGACTCGCAACAAGTCCATCAAGTTCTGCAAGGTGCAGTGGTCGCACCATTCCGTTGATGAAGCCACTTGGGAACGTGAAGATGAGCTCCGTGCCAAGTATCCTACCCTCTTTGAGTCTTCTTCTTCTTCCTAGAATCTCGGGGCGAGATTCCTGTTTAGTGGGGGAGAGTTGTAGCATCCCAATTGTCTAACCATTGTAATGCTACTTGGTCTAGTAATATAATGGCTACTTCCTATATATAATTGTTGCATCATAATTATATCATGCTCATGTCATCATGCCACCTTGCATTTGGGCATCATATAAAAACCTTGTTCCTTTTGGTTCTTCTCTCATATGCATT
Source organism: Avena eriantha (assembly GCA_910589775.1). Classification (NCBI taxonomy): domain Eukaryota; kingdom Viridiplantae; phylum Streptophyta; class Magnoliopsida; order Poales; family Poaceae; genus Avena; species Avena eriantha. Next base: position 496,164,108 of record OU342741.1, on the reverse strand, counting down.
ATTAATTGTTTTTGACACTTGTTAAACTGTATTTGATTCTTGATAAATGCTTGGTGCCCAAATTGAGTCGGGGGCATATCTTTTATTACTCCACCACCTTCCTTGTCTCCACCTTATAATTCCACCACCCTAAATACCATGGGCTTTTATTTTATTTGGCATTTACTCTAGCTCATGTGGGTTGGGATGAATCCAATTATCTCTTCCTATAGCTTGGCCTTACACCATATTTTGGAATGCATATGTATATAGGCCATGGATATTTATTTGTTGTCACAAGAATAAAACATGGCATTTATTACACATGCATGGGCCATGCAAATCTTCACCACCATATTTTCCCCTTTTGTTTTCCCTTTGGTTTTGAGTGGATCTTCCCTTTTGTTAAACATCTCTTTCTCTCTCTATTATACCTCCTCCTCTTGCTCTTTGTCCTTGTCATGTGTATCAAGCCTTACCCTCTTTTAAACCATCACCTCATCCATGCATGATCATTTGAGGTTATATCTTATGCCACATCTATCTCTCACCTCACCCTTTTCTTTTCACCTTGTTGGATCTTGATAGATCATAAACCCTAAAACCATCTACCCTACCCCTCTTTTTAATACCTCACCACCTTCTCTCTCTCTCTCTCTAGCTAACACCAACCCTAAGCTAAAACCCTAAACATAGACTCACCCTCACCTTCCTCTCTAAGCCATCACCACCACCCCTTGATCTACCCCCACTCTCTACCCTAACCAACTCGAACCACCCTAACAAAACCCTAACCGATCCCTCCACCTAGCTAACCCGAGCCACCCCTCTCTAGCTAACCCTAGCTACCCGACCCTCTCTCTCGGCCTCTCTCCCTTTCTCTATGCCATGCAGGCCCCACCTAGCTACCCCATCTACCCCCACTCCTAACCCTAGCCCATGCCGAGCATGCCCTAGCTACACCCGAGCTTCCCCTCTCCTCTCTCTTTCTCTCTCACTGCCGAGCAGGTCCCACGCGACCCTGTCCTGCCTTGACAGCTTCCTGGCCCACCTGTCATGCCTCTGCCCTGCCCAAGTCGAGCCCCAGCTCGAGCACGTTCAAGGGAGGAGAAAAAGGTGCCGAAGTCACCTTTACCTCTACCCCGTGCCCACATGCCACCTCGCCTCTCCCTCTCGGTTTATCCCTTTCCCCACGCCTCCTCTACCTCGCCCAGATCCACCCCGGGCCGCTGCGCCGATCTCTTCCTTCCCCCGCTTCTCTTCTCCAAAGCCGGCGATCACCATCGGCCTCCACCTTCCATTCTCGTACAAGCCGGTGGCGTGGCGAACGTGGTTGTCGGGGAAGGCCGTAGCCATCTTCTGCGTCGCCCAGTACACGCCAACAAGGAGGAGGAGAACCAGGACCACCAGAACCATCGACGCCCCGACAAAACCCTAGGTCGCCGGCCGCCAGCCTCGTCGTCGATCTGCTGCTCCCCACTCCGATCCGAGCCCTCCGTCGAGCCCGCGGTGAGTTCCTCTCCCGCCTAGACACCCTCTGCCTCGCCGTTAAACCCTAGCCGCGGCAGGTGTTTCACCGAACGCTCTTGGTGCGCCGTCGGCCGCTGGCGTCTGCCGCCTCTGTGCCGCGCCATGCCTCACCTAGCCGCTCTACTCCCTCCTATCAACACCCACAGCCTATCGCAGCGGCTTCGCCCTCCGGGCGCACGCCCAGGTCCCCGGTTCGAGTCCCCCGTCCCGCGCCGCGCGCGCTGTCGCTGTCAGGTTCGTCAGAACACAGAGAAGATCCACAGTACCGCACCCCCTTTTACACATACCCCCCAGCTTTTTAATCCGCTCAACCCGCGCTCCCCTTTGACCCCACCTGTCAGCCCCTGTGTATATTTTATAGAAAGGCACCCCGGTTATCGTAAACCTTAACCCGCGGTCCAGTACGTCCCCACCGGTCAGCCTCTGCATGCTCAGTCGTTGTCACGTGGGCCATAGCCGGCTGGTCCCACCTAGCAGTCACATGGGCTAGGCAGAGCCGCAGTGGAAAAAGTTCTCTGCGCGCTGCGTTGCCCAGTCAGGCCGGTCCCACCGTCAGCGACTGGGTCTGGAGTATGGCTGGGTAACAAAAGTAATTCAGGTTATCTGTTTAAACAAAACAAATTCAAAATGTTCAAATTCAAATTCAAATCAGATTTTAAATAACTTTTAAATTATAAATCCAAACAATACAAATGATATATGTTTTTGAATCAGAAAAATGTGAGGAATTCAAATATGCTATTCAAAATAATGTTTGAACACTTTAAATTTTCGAGATGATTAAAATCACAAATAAAATGCCCTTTTCTTAATAAATCAATAACTTTAAATCTATAACTCCAAATTTGACAAATAATAAATCGATCAGCGCGTCGAGCCCGTTCTATCTATGCATTCCTTGTTCTGTTTTGAAGCATGCATCAAGTCTTTATTAAAAATCAGAACTGTTTATGACAATAAAACTTGGCTAAGTAATTAATAAAATGTTTTATTCTTGTATCACACCTCACCCTTGCCATGCTACTTTAATGCCATGTAAATTGTGCATCATTCATCATGGCATGCTTGTTTGTTTGTCGCATTTTAATTCATATGCTTGTGCACTTTATTTATGTTGGCCCTTGTTTGTTTGGTTCTTCGTGGAATAGACGCCCAGCAGGAGAATTACCAGGAATCACAGGAGTACTACCCAGATCCATCTCTCGCTTCAACTGAGCTGCCAGGCAAGCACTACCACATACATGCATACATATAGTACCTATTGCCTCTATCTTATTCTTGCATCATTGAGTCGCGATTGCATTAAATTGAATCCCAAGTACTGCATAGCCTTACTTTTAAACCCCACCAAAGCTTGTTCCTCCATCCCATGAGCCATTACTACAGGAGTTGTTTGAGCCATGCGAGTCGTAGAAAAGCATGTGTAGGGTATGTGAGTGTCTGATGGATAATGAGGTACCTAAACAACTTAACCTGTGTAGTAATGGGATAACTAATGAAAGAGGCACCGGTGAGCAATATCTGCTATTTAGTTTTTCATGCTCACTTGTGTCCCGTAGGACCCCGAGTACTTGATTCCTGTTCCTTGACTATTCGCACTATCCACATCCGGGAGGCCTTATGGACCCCCCTGATCCAGAGCTTGATTCATTCTTATTTCTTGGGGCCACAATTAGTTTGGGGCTTTATTACTATCCTGTACTTATGCCATGTTACTGCTTTATTTAAGATTGTGCGAGGAGCACCTGTACTGTTTTGGATCGTGACACGTTTTCGCTGTATCGACAAGCCCAGTCACATTTTCGGGTTCCCAGTCATTTACCGCCATCCACACAAACCTTGAGTCCGTCTCAGAGTCAGCTACCTTCGTTGCGGGTAGCTTAATGGGGTGGCCCCCTGAAATATTACTGAATCCTGTGATTGCTTTGTCGTGAATGCCTCGTTGAGTTTTGAGTTGGTTTTTCCGAGGTTGATCGAGTGTGTGTTGCTATTCGTGCACCCCTGTAGGGTAAATCTTTCTGAAAGCCATGTCCGCGGTTATGGACGACTTGGAGCACAGTTTCTCGATCATAGACAATTATAACTAAAGTACCGCTTTAATCTGACTAAGTATCTGATTAGAGAATAGTGCAATACTCATGGAATGGTTAATAAAACTGCCAACGGATGGGGGTTGTTCGTCCGCTTCCTCGTTGGTAAGCGAGGAGGAGGATGGATCTGTTAATTATACTGTTACAACTGTTGTTCTTAATTCACGGACATTCGTCTATCATTGGTTAGCCAGATGGTTAGCGAGTATCTTTAGACTTGTTAGTTATTAGCTTTTGCTGCAATTGCGTCACCCCAGGTTGTGTCCCCTTTAGTGGCATAAAGACTTGCTAAGTACCCCTAGGGTCTCACACGATAAATTGTTTGATTCAGATGAACAGGTATACTCGCAAGAAGGATACTGGGTGGAGGAGACGGATGATGTTGGCAACGATCACTCGGTGTAGAGATTCCGGGAACGGGGATCCGTGAGATCTGTGGGCGGGATGTGTTTATTTATGTGGTATGTTATGCCGATTTGCTTCTTATCCATACTCGGGCCTTGTTTTCCGCTTCCGCCTAGTACTCTGATGTGTGATGTATGAGGAGCTATCCTAAAATATTATCTCTATCTAGGATATTTGAATCTTGCCGTATGGCGTTGCAATATTTCTATTTCTTTTAGATGGAATGGCTCTGAGGACTGTTGTATGTGGCTTGCATACATACTCACTTGTGTATGTAGTTGATCCCTTCGCCTGCCGATTACGCCGCTCGTTCTTGTCCCGATGCTCTGGAAGTGGTTAGGACGGCCGAAAGGTCTACCGTGAGTGGTCCCGGGCCCCACCGTACTATTTTAACCCCTTTCGTTCTTCCAGGCATGTAACTAAGAGCGTAATTAGCCGAGGTAGTTACAGTAGTTCAGAGTAGTATCATAAAGAGAAGATATTTATATGAGAGTGTTCACTAGTGAAATTATGATCCCTAGGCCTTGTTTCTAAGCATTCAAACACCGTTTGCAACTAGATCTGTTACATGTTTGCTTGCTTCCGTCTTTATTTCAGTTTGCCTTTAGTCTCTTCCATGCCATCAAGCTATTTTCTAGCACCGTTACCACTTTTAATTATCCATACCACTTGTATTTCACTATCTCTTCACCCAACTAGTGCACCTATACACCTGACAAGTGTATTGGGTGTGTTGGGGACACAAGAGACTTCTTGTATCTTGATTGTAGGGTTGCTTGAGAGGGATACCTTTGACCACTTCCTCCCTGAGTTCGATAAACCTTGGGTAATCCACTTAAGGGAAACTTGTTGTTGTTCTACAAACCTCTGCACAGGAGGCCCAACAACTATCTACAATAATAGTAGTGTGTAGACATCAAGCTATTTTCTGGCGCCGGTGCCAGGGAGGTAAGGTAAAAGGTACTCACATCCTCTGGTGTGAGTTCTTGAAGTTATTTCCTTTAGATTCTACAATTATATCTTTTTGTTTCTTGTTTTTATTTTCACTAGTTAGGCTTAATGGAAAACAACACAAAAATTAGAGAGCTTTATAGTATTTATCTTGAGTTAGGACATGAAGTGTTTGAAGAGAAAATTAGAAAACCTATGGAACTTTATTTGCATGCTAATAGCAATGTTGTTAGTATGAATTCTTTGGACGCCATTATTGCTAATGCTATGGAAAAGTCTAAGCTTGGGGAAGCTAGTTTTTATGAAAATAATCTTTTTAGTTCCCCAGCTTTGGAAGATAGCTATTCTATTGCTCATGATGATACCAAACCTCCAATATATGATGATTATAATGATGAATATGATATGTTTAGTCCACCTACTAATTATGATGATCATAATTAGTTTCCTCCTCAATAGTAGGTGGACTGAAAATATCATTTTCATAAGAACTAGCTTCCCCAAGCTTAGACTTTTCCATGGCATTAGCAATCATAGTGTCCAAAGAATTCATACTAACAACATTGCTATTAGCATGCAAATAAAGTTCCATAGGTTTTTTAATTTTCTCTTCAAACACTTCATGTCCTAACTCAAGATAAATACTATAAAGCTCTCTAATTTTGTTGTTGTTTTCCATTAAGACTAACTAGTGAAAACAAGAAACAAAAAGACAAAATTGCAGAATCTAAAGGAAATAACTTCAAGCACTCACTCTGGAGGATGTGAGTACCTTTTACCTTACCTCCCCGGCAACGGCGCCAGAAAATAGGCGTTTGCCGTGGGAGGTTCTTCTTCTTTAATCCTCTGGTGTGAATACATTTTACCTTTCCTCCTCGGCAATGGCGCCAGAACATAGCTTGATGTCTACGCACTTCTATTCTTGTAGACAGTTGTGGGGCCTCCAAGTGTAGAGGTTTGTAGAACAGCAGCAAGTTTTCCCTTAAGTGGATCACCCAAGGTTTATCGAACTCAGGGAGGAAGTGGTCAAAGGTATTCCCTCTCAAGCAACCCTGCAATCAAGATACAAGAAGTCTCTTGTGTCCCCAACACACCCAATACACTTGTTAGGTGTATAGGTGCACTAGTTCGGCGAAGAGATAGTGAAATACAAGTGGTATGGATATAAGACAACGGTGCGAGAAAATAGATTGATGGCGTGGAAGAGACTAAAGGCAAACTGAAATAAAGATGGAAGCAAGCAAACATGTAACAGATCTAGTAGCAAACGAAGTATCAATGCTTAGAAACAAGGCCTAGGGATCATACTTTCACTAGTGAACACTCTCATATAAATATCTTCTCTTCATGATACTACTCTTAACTACTCTCTGGTTGGACACTCTAATCGTTGGTAGGGCTATAACAGCACACCTCAAAGTAAGCCTTTCCCATCTAGAAAACCCCACACTGTCACCTTGAGCACTAGATGAGTCCAACAAACACCACAATTTCATAAAGACATCCAACTCCAAATATAACTCATAACAAGTATTTGTAATATCTAGCCTAAGTGCCACCATGGTGAGCACGTTGTCACTTTCACACACATGGGGAGAGCAGAGATTCATTAAAGCACTTGAGTAGCAGAATAGATCTATAGATTACAAGCTCATGATCTCAATAAGATCATGCATAGACAGAGAGAGATGAACACATAGCTACCGGTAGAACCCTTAGCCTCGAGAGATAACTACTCCCTCCTCATCATGGGAATCAGCAACGGTGATGGAGATGGCGGTGGAGATCGATGGAGATGGCTCCGGGGGCACTTCCCTGTCCCGACAGGGTGCCGGAACAGAGACTTTTTGTCCCCCGAATCTCCCCTTCGGTGGCGGCGGCGCTGTGGAACTTTTCATGGCTGGAGGCTTGATGATTTAGGGTTTTGGCTTCGGGAGGCTTCTTATAGGCCAGAGGGCAAGGTCGGTGGCCGGCCAGGGGGCCCACACCATGCCCTGGCGCGACCTAGGTGGACCCGCGCCTAGGGGTGGTGTGACCACCCTATGGCCCCTCTCCGACTCTCCTTCTGGCTCCGTGAGTCTTCCGGGAAAATAGTAACTTTGGCTTTTGTCCCGTCCAATTCCGAGAATATTCATTCTCTGACTTCCTGGAACCAAAAATAGCAGAAAACATGCAACTGGCACTGTGGCATCTTGTTAATAGGTTAGTCCAAGAAAGTCTATGAAAATTACTCCAAAGTTGGAACAAAACACAAGAAAGTTGATAAAACCAAGCATGGAACATCAAAAATTATAGATACATTTGCAATGTATCAACATCCCCAAGCTTAACTCCTGCTCGTCCTCGAGTAGGTAAGTGATAAAAAGAATAATTTTTTAGGTGACATGCACCATAAAGACTTGATCAAAGTATTTGCAAAAAAATTCAAAGCTGGGATCATAGTACTTCAATCATAGAATGAAAGACAAAGTTCTAGCAATAAGCAAAGAAACTATGATGCAACATGAAAAGGCACAAACAAAAGATTCATGAATAACAATGTTTTGCAAGACGTTTGTTTGTTTCACATAAAGAAAACATAGCATAATAGTATTCAACTTGTCCCTCAATAGAGTAGCAAATATAAATGCATAGGACACCTTCAAAGTTCATAAGAGTGACTAGATACAATAGTTTAAAACAAGCAATATCAAAGTATGCATCAATCAACAAGTCTTGGGACAATGCACATAGAACTAAGAATGGCCACTATGCTCTCAAAGTAGGTGCATAAAGATAGAAGGTGGAGACTCAATATAATGGTGGAAGAAAAGCCTTTTGTAAAAGGAAGTAGGGATTCAAGTCTCATAAAGAGCTTCCAAAAATTATGGTACTTATAGCTTTCAGCTCTCATTGCCCCTATCATAAGCATCTTGAAGTGATTAAGGTTAAAGTGAACAAACTATGGTGTACATGCTTGACGAAGTATAAGTCAAAAATCTCATGTCCCTTGTATACGAGGGCCGCTCCTCATGCTACTCAAGTTTAGTCACCGGTAAGTTCTTGTCATCGTAAGTACATGTGTATCATAGAGAACCGCCAACGGGGTACCCCTTGCCCGATGATACGGAAGAATCTCCATATCAAAATGACAAGGCAAGCAGACAACGAGCATCTCAGCATTCTTCTTATTTACCATGGGAATATGGCGCTTTTTTCTCTCTTTCCTCTTTTCATAGTATCTTTTTTTTCTCTTTTTTCTCAATATAGGACTCTATTTTTTATAAGAAGAATGATTCATAGACAGCTCATTATGGTTACGCTGCAGGTTTCCACCATGTCAGCATGGATTAGACCAGCGGCCCAGGCGTTTCTCTAACACATATACATAACTCCATGGACTTACAAGCTCCCCTTTCATCTCACACCGACGACATCCATATACAAAAGAGCATGATATCAACTAGGTACAAGTACCAAGTGTAATGTTGAAAGCGTTCCCCATGAAAACATGGTTCTGCTAATTCCCAACAAATAAGTGCAAGCATATACAACATAGAAGACACAATGGTTCAAGTTTGTTAAGGGCAAGTAAAGTAAAGTGTGACATCAAGTTCGTGAGAGCTTTAATCACTAGTTTTCTCATAACAAGTGGAAGGTAAACAAAAGCATGAATACACTTGGAATAGCATAAGCTGGTAGGTAGGTATGGTGGACTCTATGGAATAACTTGGTTTAGGGAGTTGGATGCATGAGTGGAACTCATACTTGGTTGTGGAGGCTAGCAAAAGACTGGGAGCGACAAACTCAGAGAGCAATAATGGCCATAATCATGTAGAGCGACAAAACATCATTGATCAAAGCATAAAGTGATACTACAAGTTGAAAACTAAAGGATCATAAAGGCTATGGTGACTTGGGATAGTCATAACATGGTGTGAGCATGTGCCAAGTCAACCCAAATAAAGCATCAAAGGAGAATACCACTATACTATACTTTAATATGCTAAAACAATGCATGATTCATCCAAGGCACATTAAGCAATCTCAGTTGTTTATAACAAGTCATGCTACAGTAAAGAATACTAAGCATAAAGCCAAAACAATATCAAGCATGGCACGACAAAGCATAGGCCACAGTCAAAAACAAGCTCTTTTTACCACATAAGCATGAACTCAGGGAGGAAGTGGTCAAAGGTATTCCCTCTCAAGCAAGCCTGCAATCAAGATACAAGAAGTCTCTTGTGTCCCCAACACACCCAATACACTTGTCAGGTGTAAAGGTGCACTAGTTCGGTGAAGAGATAGTGAAATACAAGTGGTGTGGATATAAGACAACGGTGCGAGAAAATAGATTGATGGTGTGGAAGAGACTAAAGGCAAACTGAAATAAAGATGGAAGCAAGCAAATATGTAATAGATCTAGTAGCAAACGAAGTATCAATGCTTAGAAACAAGGCCTAGGGATCATACTTTCACTAGTGAACACTCTCATATAAATATCTTCTCTTCATGATACTACTCTTAACTACTCTCCGGTTGGACACTCTAATCGTTAGTAGGGCTATAACAGCACACCTCAAAGTAAGCCTTTCCCATCTAGAAAACCTCACACTGTCACCTTGAGCACTAGATGAGTCCAACAAACACCACAATTTCATAAAGACATCCAACTCCAAATATAACTCATAACAAGTATTTGTAATATCTAGCCTAAGTGCCACCATGGCGAGCACACTGTCACTTTCACACACATGGGGAGAGCAGAGATTCATTAAAGCACTTGAGTAGCAGAATAGATCTATAGATTACAAGCTCATGATCTCAATAAGATCATGCATAGAGAGAGAGAGAGATGAACACATAGCTACCGGTAGAACCCTTAGCCTCGAGAGAGAACTACTCCCTCCTCATCATGGGAATCAGCAACGGTGATGGAGATGGCGGTGGAGATCGATGGAGATGGCTCCGGGGGCACTTCCCTGTCCCGACAGGGTGCCGGAACAGAGACTTTTTGTCTCTCGAATCTCCCCTTCGGTGGCGGCGGCGCTGCGGAACTTTTCATGGCTGGAGGCTTGATGATTTAGGGTTTTGGCTTCGGGAGGCTTCTTATAGGCCAGAGGGCAAGGTCGGTGGGTGGCCAAGGGGCCCACACCATGCCCTGGCGCGGCCTAGGTGGACCCGCGCCTAGGGGTGGTGTGGCCACCCTATGGCCCCTCTCAGACTCTCCTTCTGGCTCTGTGAGTTTTCCAGGAAAATAGTAACTTTGGCTTTTGTCCGTCCAATTCCGAGAATATTCATTTTCTGACTTCCTGGAACCAAAAACAGCAGAAAACATGCAACTGGCACTGTGGCATCTTGTTAATAGGTTAGTCCAAGAAAGTCTATGAAGAGTACTCCAAAGTTGGAACAAAACACGAGAAAGTTGATAAAACCAAGCACGGAACATCAAAAATTATAGATACATTTGCAATGTATCAATCACCATGAAGGGAGCCATACCATTTCACATTATAATTGGATTATTTTGTGTTGTTGTTATGGCTCTAGTTTTACCTCTATGAGATAGTTGGTAGAACTTTAATCCCTCAAAGAAGGTCTAGTCAGTCTCCCCGCCAGTGTTGCACCATCACAAGTCGGACATTCTTGGTAGTGGGCTCATAAAATTGAGGTGCTACTAATTCTCTTCGACTAGATGGGTTCGAGTCGGACTCTTACAGCGGAAGTACTTGGTAAGCTAGACGGATCTATCACAATGGTTGTGGGGCTCGAGGAGAGGGCAGTCGGGAGCCGGGGCATGAGATGCCATCCGACCAACAGGAGTCACATGAGATGCGATTGGCAAGGAGTTGCCTACCTAGATCACTTGACGACTAGCGGTGATGCTAAAGCTCACTAGTCGGCTTGCTTATTTAGGGTCCTAAATCACTAAGTAACCATCGGAGGGGTGTTGGTTAAGTGTTAAAGTGTTTAATATGCCTACTCTTTTATGAATACTTAAGTGTTTTGCATATTTATGTTGTAGATAATGGCACCTAGTAGCAGTCTCCCTCAGTTATCTAGTTTTGCTTTGAGGACCATCCTAGAGAAAGATAAACTTAATGGAACAAACTTCACCAACTAGTATCGTAATCTGAGAATAGTTCTCAAACAAGAAAAGAGGGACCATGTTCTAGACAACCCGCTTCCAGATGTGCCAGATGAGAATGTGAGTGTCGCAACAACCAATGCCTATCATAGAACATGTGATGAGTCTACAGAAATTAGTTGTCTTATGCTTGCTCACATGGAACCGGACTTGCAGCAGCAGTTCGAGAATGTTGAGGCCTACGATATGATCGAAAGCCTCAAAAGTATGTTCCAAGCTCGGGCAAATACCGAGAGGTATCAAGTCTCTCAAGCTTTGCTGAGTTGTAAGCTTAAGGATGGTGATCCATTGAGTCCGCATGTAATCAAGATGGTTGGTTATGTGCAGTCTCTGGAAAGGCTTGGCTATCCCATTAGCGAAGATTTCGCTACGGATATAATTCTAAACTCTCTTCCTAGTGTGTATGGTCAGTTCATATCTAACTACCACATGCATGGTATGGATAAAAAGCTCAATGAATTACATGGGATGCTTAATCAGGCAGAGGTTGATCTCAAGAGAGGTACTACCAAGTGTTGGTGGTACAGAATACGGCTAAGTTTAAGAAGAGTTCTTAGACTAAGAAGAAGAAGGCTAAGTCAGGAGGTAATGCTCGGGATGAGATCCCAAGCGTTTCCTCAGGTACTAATTCATCTCCTTCAGTCGGATCCGCTTGCTTCTATTGCAAGACGGATGGCCACTGGAAGAGGAATTGCAGCAAGTATTTGGCGGATAAAGCCAAGAGTGGAGGTGTGACTTCCAACTCAGGTACACTTGTTTGCAGTGTTATAGACCTTTATCTTGCTGATGCACCCGGTAGTTCTTGGGTATATGATACCGGATCAGTCATTCATATCTGCAACTCGTTGCAGGGACTGGTAAGAACTAGGGGCGTAGCAAGAGGCGAGGTTGATATTCGGGTCGGCAACAAAGCAAGAGTTGCTGCATTGGAAGTCGGCACGATGCAACTTCATTTACCTTTAGGATTCTTAATGGAACTACATAATTGTTATTATGTTCCAATGCTTAGTCGAAACATCATTTCTGCCTCATGTTTGATGAGACAAGGCTATGAGTCTAATATTAAGAATAATGGTTGTTCTTTATATTTGAATGATATGTTTCATGGATTTGCACCCGTTCAGAACGGGTTATTTATTTTGAATCTTGATGGTGGGTCGGTCTATAATGTAAATGTGAAAAGGTTGAAACCAAATGATCTGAATATGACTTACTTTTGGCACTGTCGACTTGGTCATATAAGTTGGAAACGCATGAAGAAGCTCCATGATGATGGACTCCTAACTTCGTTCGACTTGGAGTCGTTCGAGACATGCGAATCCTGCCTTCTGGGCAAGATGACCAAGACACCTTTTGCAAGGAGTTGTGAAAGGGTGTCTGACTTGTTGGGACTAGTACATAGTGATGCATGTGGTCCAATGAGCGTGACAACCAGGGGTGGTCATGAGTACTTCATTACCTTCACTGATGATTTGAGTAGATATGGATATGTCTACTTGATGAAACATAAGTCAGAAGCCTTTGAAAAGTTCAAAGAATTCCAGAATGAAGTACAAAATCAACTCGGCAAGAAAATAAAGTTTCTTCGGTCGGACCGAGGAAGCGAGTACATGAGCCATGAGTTTGATGACCATATGAAGAGTTGTGGAATAGTTTCTCAGCTCACTCCGCCGGGTACACCGCAGAGGAACAGTGTGTCGGAACGGCGGAATCGGACCTTGTTGGACATGGTACGATCAATGATGAGTCGGATAGATCTACCTTTATCATTTTGGGGTTATTGTCTAGAAACGTAGGCATTCACACTAAACAGATAAGACACCACATGAGATGTGGACAGGCAAGAAGCCGAGCTTGTCTTTTCTTAAGATTTGGGGTTGTGAAGCATTTGTCAAGCGACTTCAGTCGGCCAAGCTTGTAGCCAAGTCGGATAAGTGCATTTTCGTTGGGTATCCAAGGGAAACCTTGGGTTACTACTTCTACAACCGAGATGAGGGCAAAGTGTTTGTCACTCGGAACGGTGTCTTCCTTGAGAAAGAGTTTCTCAGTCAGGAAGTTAGTGGGAGTACGGTGTGGCTCGAAGAAGTTCGAGAGGAACCGGTCAGTAGCGATTTGGCAAAAGCCTTGGAGGTTGAGCCAGTCGTGGTAGCTGAGCCGGCAGCTGCACCTCCACTGCGAAGATCAGCAAGATTGCGAAGTGTTCGTGATGTATTACTGTTAGACAGTGATGATCCGGCAACTTATTCGGAAGCGATGGTGGGTTCTGATTCTGAGTCATGGCTTGGAGCCATGAGATCCGAGTTAAGTCCATGGATGATAATCAAGTTTGGAACTTGGTTGATCTGCCAGACGGTGCAAGACCCGTCGAGTGCAAATGGGTCTTTAAAAGGAAAACTGATATGGATGGAAACGTTTCTATCTATAAAGCACGGCTTGTCGCGAAGGGGTTCCGGCAAGTTCAAGGAGTTGACTATGATGAGACTTTCTCACCCGTGGCGATGCTTAAATCAGTTCGGATCATGTTAGCTATAGCAGCCTATTTCGACTATGAGATATGGCAGATGGATGTCAAAACGGCTTTCCTTAATGGAAAATTAACCGAGGACGTGTATATGATACATCCCGAGGGTTTTGTCGATCCGGCTAATACTGACAAGGTATGCAAACTTCAGAAATCCATTTATGGATTGAAGCAAGCATCTCGGAGTTGGAATATTCGCTTTGATGAGGTAGTCAAATCGTTTGGCTTCATCAAGAGTGATCATGATTCTTGTTTATACAAGAAGATTAGTAGGAGCAACGTAAACTTTCTGATCTTATATGTGGATGACATATTATTGATTGGAAATGATGTCCAGATGTTGCAAGAAACCAAGAAGTCATTGGAAAGGAGTTTCTCAATGAAAGACTTGGGTGAGGCAACTTATATACTAGGAATCAGGATCTATAGAGATAGATCCAGGCGACTCATTGGATTGAGTCAAAGTACATATTTGGACAAAGTGTTGAAGAAATTCAACATGGAATCGTCTAAGAAGGGGTTCTTACCGATGTCCCATGGCATAAAACTTAGCAAGACTCAGTGTCCTTCGACAACTGATGAGCGAAGTAGGATGAGTGTGATTCCGTATGCTTCGGCAGTCGGATCCATCATGTATGCCATGATTTGTACTAGGCCAGATGTTTCCTATGCTCTAAGTGTTGTGAGCAGATACCAGGCTAACCCTGGAGAAATCCACTGGGCAGCAGTTAAGAACATTCTTAAGTACTTGAGAAGGACTAAGGATGTGTTCCTAGTTTATGGAGGTGAGGTTGAACTCAGTGTAAGGGGTTACACGGATGCGAGTTACCTTACCGACTCAGATGATTCTCGTTCGCAATCTGGGTACGTGTTCGTTATGAACGGAGGGGCTGTGAGCTGGAAGAGTTCCAAGCAAGAGACTGTGTCTGCATCTACAACAGAAGTTGTTGCTGCCTCAGAGGCAGCAAAGGAAGCTGTTTGGATTAGGAACTTCCTGATTGATCTTGGTGTGGTTCAGGGCTCGTCCAATCCGTTAGACGTGTATTCTGACAACAATGGTGCTATTGCACAAGCCAAGGAACCTAGACAACACCAGAAGAACAAACATATACTAATGCGATACCACCTGATTCGCCAGTTCGTGGATCATGGTGATATCAAGTTATGCAAGGTACACAAGGATGCAACTGTTGCAGATCCATTGACAAAGCCACTTCTACAGCCTAAGCATGAGGAGCATGTAAGAGCCATGGGCATTAGATGCCTAAACATGTGATGTCGGGATGATTGACTCTAGTGCAAGTGGGAGACTGTTGGGAATATGCCCTAGAGGCAATCATGGTTGATGATATTTCCCGAAGTATTCATAAAGTAAAGTTGTCCTTGTATGAACATCAGATATGTATCATTGTGATTCAGTTGTGGAACTATATATTCATGACTGTTCATACTAGATTGTCCTTGGTCATTGAGGTTGTGCTGGACACACAACTTAGACCAATGTGCAAGTCGGCTGATGACACGGTTCCACTTGTCATGGGCATGGTGATGCTATTCTGACTTACACTGATTCGGCTAAAGAGTTTAGCGAGTCAGACTGATCCACAGTTGAGATGCAACGAGCATGTTGTCATTTGCAGTCTGAAGCAATAGAATCCTTTGACCTGAGAAGATTGCATGGTCCGAGTTGTGGATCTCCAACTTAGGTTCTATCAAACGTTATTCCATAAATGGGCAGTTATTTAGGTAGAGTTCGGGTTGGTTGTGAAGCAAGCTGCGTGACGTGGATTACCAAGATGGGATTTGCCCCTCCGTAATGGAGAGATATTCTCTGGGCCCTCTCGTGTGATATGATTCGGAAGCATGGCCATGCGCTACTCAGTTAAGTGTTAACTGAGGAGTCGGACTAAGAGTTAGTCCACTGAATCACATATCATGGTACGAGAAGAGAGTTAAGCTATTAAAGGGATGACAACTACTCGCCTATAGCTTAACAGATATATCGTGAGGCAAAGGGACTTGGATGAAAGTCACATTGAAGGTTCGTCTTTTGACTTTACGGCACTTGGGAGTTGGCACGTCTTGCTAGAGGCTGCTACCATCTATCGACTTGAGACCGAGTGTTCATGGAAGTGAGTTGGACTCAAATCCATGACGGGATACTTGGAGGAGTAGCTCATGTCGTGTCTAGGTGTACGTGAACCTACAGGGTCACACACTTAAGGGTAAGGAGCCCATGTGGATTAGATCTATGTGGAGATTGGAATACGGCCTAGATGGGCCTCAAGCGTTGAGCCCAACTAGGAGTGTATATAAGTGGAGTGACAAGGGATAGTCCCTGACCTAGCCGTCACTTTCTCCACTTCCATTTCGGGCTAGACAGGATCTAGCAGTCCTCTGTCCGAAGCTCCTTCCTGTATGTGTGGATACCGGTAGAGGCGTTGCACGTGCGGCGCTGGAGACAGGGAAGCTCGTGGGGATCTGACGAAGGAGTTCGTGGGATTCGCAAGGGTTGTCCGGGGATCGTTCGGCACTGCTTCGACGCGCTACATCAACTTCCGCATCTACGCGTCTAGCGATAATCTCGTGGCCTATAACCTGAGCTGGATCTTGGGAGTTCCGCGTTAGGGAAAAAGTTTTGTTTATCTCTGCGTGGCCCAACAGGTACCCCATTGGCGGTTCTCTATGATACACATGTACTTACTATGACAAGAACTTGCAGGTAACTAAACTTAAGTAGCATGAGCAACAACCCTCGTATTCAAGGGACATGAGATTTCCAACTTATACTTTGTCAAGCATATACTCCATAGTTTGTTCACTTTAACCTTAATCACTTCAATATTCTTATGATAGGGGCAATGAGAGCTGAAAGCTAATAAGTACCATAATTTTTGGAAGCTCTTTATGGAACTTGAATCTCTGCTTCCTTCTATGAAGGCCTTTCTTTTACTTTTATATTGAGTCTCCATCTTCTATCTTTATGCACCTATTGAGAGAGCATAGTGGCCATTCTTAGTTCTATGTGCATTGTCCCAAGACTTGTTAATTGATGCATAACTTTGATATTGCTTGTTCTTAAACTATTTGTATCTAGTCACCCTTATAACTTTGAAGGTGTCCTATGCATCTATGTTTGCTACTCTATGAGGGACAAGCTGAATGCCACTATGCTATGTTTTCTTTATGTGAAACAAGCAAACGTCTTGCAAAGCATTGTTATTCATCAATCTTTTGTTTGTGCCTTTTCATGTTGCAACATAGTTGCTATGTCTTATTGCTAGAACTTTATCTTTCATGCTATGTTGAAGTACTATGATCCCAGCTATCAATGTTCTACAAATACTTTGATCAAGATTGTGATGGTGCATGTCACCTCAAAAATTATTCTTTTTTATCACTTACCTACTCGAGGACGAGCAGGAGTTAAGCTTGGGGATGTTGATACGTTGCTAACGTATCTATAATTTTTGATGTTCCATGCTTTCTTATGTTTTGTCTACATGTGAGATCCAGGCACATGGCTTAATAGGATTGATAGGATACCCATATCAACAAGTTGCAACTTCTTTTCCGGAAGCTCATTTGAAAAGAACTCTAAGGTTAAGCGTGCTTGGCCTAGAGCAATTCTAGGATGGGTGACCGACCGGGAAGTGGGTACCGGGTGCGCACGAGTGAGGACAAAGTGTGCAGAAAAGACTAGTGTTGGTCTGTGGGGCCAGTCTAGATATCCTATTAAGCTGCCAGGAGTGACACCCCTCGGGCCCAGGAGTGGACGGGGTGTTCAAAGTGGTATCAGAGCCGACCCTTGCGATTACACGGGTGTGTGCGGGTCAATGGCGGGACATGTGGAGCATGGTGCGTGTGGCCCGGAGTGGACACGGCATGGCACATGTGCCGGCACTAGACGCACAGACGCGCGCCAAGAGGGAACGTTCCTGGGGTGTGCTTGATCGATGAGGGCATCGATCTTCTAAAGGGTGGGTGTATGTGAGATCCAGGCACATGGCTTAATAGGATTGATAGGATACCCATATCAACAAGTTGCAACTTCTTTTCCGAAAGCTCATTTGAAAAGAACTCTACGGTTAAGCGTGCTTGGCCTAGAGCAATTCTAGGATGGGTGACCGACCGGGAAGTGGGTACCGGGTGCGCACGAGTGAGGTCAAAGTGTGCAGAAAAGACTAGTGTTGGTCTGTGGGGCCAGTCTAGATATCCTATTAAGCTGCCAGGAGTGACACCCCCCCGGGCCCAAGTGTTACACTACATTTGGAGATACTTTTATGCACTTTCTTGGACTAACCTATTAACAAGATACCACATTGCCAGTTGCCTGTTTTCTGCTGTTTTTGGTTCCAGAAAGTCAGAAAACGAATATTCTCGGAATTGGACGGGACAAAAGCCAAAGTCGGTTTTTTACCGAGGGGGACACGGAGCCAGAAGACGAGACGGAGAGGGGCCAGGGGCTGGCCACACCATGTGGTGGCGCGGGCTAGCCCTAGTCGCGCCACCAGGTGGTGTGGGCCCCTAGTCCACCCATCGACCTTGCCCCTTCGCCTATAAGAAGCCCTTGGGACGAAAACCCTAAATAGAACAGCCTCCAGCCACGAAAAGTTCCACAGCGCCACTGCCATCGAAGGGGAGATTCGGGGGACAGAAAGTTTCTGTTTCGGCACCCTGCCGGGATGGGGAAGTGCCCCCGGAGCCATCTCCATTGATCTCCACCACCATCTCCATCGTTGTTGCTGATTCCCATGATGATGAGGGAGTAGTTCTTCCTCGAGGCTAAGGGCTCTACCGGTAGCTATGTGTTCATCTCTCTCTATGCATGAACATATTGTGATCATGAGCTTTGTAATCAAGTAGATCTACTTTGCTACTCAAGTGCTTTAATAGATCTCTGCTCTCCCCATGTGTGTGAAAGTGACAGCGTGCACACCATGGTGGCACTTAGGCTAGAGATTACAAATACTTGTTATGAGTTATATTTGGAGTTGGATGTCTCTATGAAATTGTGGTGTTTGTTGGAACCATCTAGTGCTCAAGGTGACAGTGTGGGGTTATCTAGATGGGAAAGGCGAACTTTGAGGAGTGCTATTATAGCCCTACCATGGATTAGAGTGTCCAACCGGAGAGTAGTTCAGAGTAGTATCATAAAGAGAAGATATTTATATGAGAGTGTTCACTAGTGAAAGTATGATCCTTAGGCCTTGTTTATAAGCATTGAAACACCGTTTGCAACTAGATCTGTTACATGTTTGCTTGCTTCTGTCTTTATTTTAGTTTGCCTTTAGTCTCTTCCACGCCATCAAGCTATTTTCTAGCACCGTTACCACTTATAATTTGTATTTCACTATCTCTTCGCTGAACTAGTGCACCTATACACCTGACAAGTGTATTGGGTGTGTTGGGGACACAGAGACTTCGTGTATCTTGATTGCAGGGTTGCTTGAGAGGGATACCTTTGACCACTTCCTCACTGAGTTCGATAAACTTTGGGTAATCCACTTAAGGGAAACTTGCTGCTGTTCTACAAACCTCTGCACTTGGAGGCCCAACAACTGTCTACAAGAATAGAAGTGCGTAGACATCAAGCTTCTTGGGGCACTCATTGGAGTAGTGACCCGTGACTCCACATTCAAAGCAGGTTATCATTGACTTGTCCTTCCCTGCAACATGAACAATATTGCTTCCAGTCCTTGGGGCAGTATTGTTGTTGCTGTTTTTGTTGTGGTTGGTGGACCTTGGCGGTGCACGGTTGAAGTTCTAGGGGTTGCCGGTGTCGTTGTTGTGGCCTCCGGGCCTCGGGTTTCCTCCTCCACGATTGGGATAGTTCGGACGGGACATAGGGGGTCTGTTGGTTCTAGGGGCAAATCCTGCGGACGAGCTGGGGCGGTACTTTAGGGTATGGAAGGGTCCAGGTTGGTGCATCATACGATGCTTGCGGTTCTCACTGGATTGGTTGATCTTCCCTTCCATATGGATAGCAGAATCCACTAGAGCTTCTAGGTCATCAAAGGGGGGATGTTGACTAACATTGTCTGTATCTCATCATGTAGGCCATTCAGGAATCTCTCCTTCTTTGCTTCTGTGTCAATCTCATCAAGGACATACCTAGCTAGAGACAAAAATCGGTCATGGTATTCTGTAGGGGTAATGGGTAGGCTACACTAGCGTAAAATCAAAATTTCCTACCGCGTCAACCAGGAATACTATTGTCACAGATCACGGGATTACCACTAGACGCGCAAATGCGGAACTCAATGAAGCACGTCGGGGCAGTGTAGATGTCCTACGTCTCCTCCTTGTCCTCGTCCCACGAGCAGCTCCCTTTGCGCGGCTCGTCCAAGTGCTACAGCCGTAGCACCTCCGAGGTATCCACACGTCCAGAGTGGAAGCTCACATGGCAGACTGCTAGGTCCGCACGTGCAAGACATGCGAAAGAGGAGTGGCAGCTGGGTGGAATGCTCAACCCTATTCAGCTCGCCTCACTCTCTCTTATATAGGCATCCCTGGTGGGCTTCTACATTAGCATCCCATTAGCAGCCTAAGCCAGGTCTAATTCGGATCCAATCCTCATTAGGCTTCCAGCCCCTAAAGTGTGTGACCCTATAGGTTCATACACGTATAGATCTGACACGAGTACACTTACTCCGTCAATAGTTGGTAGGACCTCTAGCAAGACGTGTCAACTCCTAAACGCATATAAAGATCATTCAGATGAATCATCACAAGGTTGAGTACATGTCTTTCCCTTTGCCCTATGATATTTGGTCTAGCTCCAAGCTGACCTCTCTTTCTCGATACTGTGATTCGGAATCCCTTTACTAGGTAAACTCTTAACCATATGTAGCACGACCATGCATTTCTGGATCCGATCACTCGAGGGGCCCATAGATATCTCTCTCAAGTCGAGAGGGGCAAATCCCATCTTGATTGACCAATGCCTTGCAGCATGTATCAGGACAAACCCAAAAGTTACCTTTAAAACTACCCAGTTACGGATTAGTGTCTGATAGTCCCAAAGTAGGTCGATCCACATCTCAAGTACATGCGACAATCTCAAGTCTAAGGACAAAACGTACACGATGTGTAGAGAGAGCTGCAAGTATTATTGCCAGTCTCAAGTTGGGTCAATCCAACCCGATGCTCATAACATGTGTCCACATCATTAGTTTGACATCTCCATGTCTATGACTTGCGAAACATAGTCATCAACCAATCGATGTGCTAGTCTAATATTCACGTGTGTCCTCACATGAACTCTGACTAGGGACAACTATTAGATAACCATACAAGTAAAGAGTTTCACAAATAATTCACATAATTGCCAATCAATACAAGTTGCCTGATATATGGATATTCAATCAACATTATAAAAACTCATGGATACATATGAAATACAATCATCTCTATGATTGCCTCTAGGGCATATTTCCTTTAGTCTCCCACTTGCACTAGAGTTAATCTAGATAGTATCTAATACCTATTGCTCTTGTCTGCGCTTCATGCGCAGGCTGCGGGAGTGGCTTTGTCAAGGGATCAACAACATTTGAGTCTGTATGTATTTTGCATAACATGACACTAGCATCATCAATGAACTCACGAATCAGATGGTAACGCATGCGAATATGTTTGTTCTTCTGGTGCTGTCTAGGTTCCTTGGCTTGTGTAATAGCACCATTATTGTCACAAAACTTCCATGGGATTGGACGCGCCTTGAACCACACCAAGAGCGGTTAGGAAATTCCTAATCCAAACAGCTTCCTTTACGGCCTCTGAGGCGGCAATATATTCAGCTTCTGTTGAAGAGGAGGCCATTGTATCTTGCTTGGAACTTTTCCAGCTCACAGCACCACCATTCATGACAAACACATAACCTGATTGTGATTTGGAGTCATCTAAGTCATTAAGGTAACTCGCATCTGTGTAACCCTTTACACTGAGTTCAATCTCACTTCCATAAACTAGGAACATATCCTTAGTCCTTCTCAAGTACTTAAGGATATTCTTTATCACTGTTCAGTGGCTTTCACCTGGATCAGCCTGGTATCTGCTCGTAACACTTAGAACATAGGAAACATCTGGGCGAGTACATGTCATTGCATACATGATGGATCCAATAGCCGAAGCATATGGAACCCTACTCATGCGCTCTCGCTCATCAATGGTCGAAGGACACTAAGTCTTGCTGAGTTTAATGTCGTGAGACATGGGCAAGAACCCCTTCTTAGCCTCTTCCATGCTGAACCGTTTCAACACTTAGTCAATGTACACACTCTGGCTTAATCCAATTAGCCTCCTTGATCTATCTCTATAGATCTTGACACCCAGAATATATGCCGCTTCTCCTAAGTCCTTCATAGAAAAACTATTTTTTGGTGAGGTCTTAACAGACTCAAGCATAGGAATGCCATTTCCAATCAGTAATATGTCATCTACATATAAGATCACAAATACAAGTGATTTCCCATTTTCTTTCTTATACATACAAGGTTCTTGTTCGTTTTTGGTGAAGCCAAACTCCTTTACAACTTCATCAAATCGAATGTTCCAACTCCAAGATACTTGCTTCAGCCCATAAATAGACTTTTGAAGTTTGCATACCTTTCCAGCATTGTTTGG
The DNA here is from genome assembly GCA_910589775.1 of Avena eriantha. Taxonomy (NCBI): domain Eukaryota; kingdom Viridiplantae; phylum Streptophyta; class Magnoliopsida; order Poales; family Poaceae; genus Avena; species Avena eriantha. The sequence goes on along the minus strand of OU342741.1, from coordinate 496,141,880 downwards.
ATCGACAAAACCTTCGGGATGCATCATATACATGTCCTTCAGTAAGGATTCCATTTTAAGAAAGTTGTCTTGACGTGCATCCGCCATATCTCATAGTCAAATTATGCAGCAATGGCTAGAATGATCCGTATAGATTTAAGCATAGCTACTGGCGAGAAAGTCTCGTCGTAGTCAATTCCTTGAACTTGTTGAAAACCTTTTGAAACAAGTTGAGCTTTATGGATGTGAACATTTCCATCCATATCAATCTTCTTCTTATAGATCCATTTGCACTCGATGGCTTTAAAACCATCAGGTAGGTCAACCAAGTTCCAAACTTGATTGTCTCCCATGGACTCTATCTCGGATCTCATGGCAATCAACCATTTATCAGAGTCTGGGTCCACCATCGCTTCTGCATAGGTTGCAAGCTCATCATTGTCTAACAATAATAATTCCCGCGCTTCGCGGAGCCTCACCGACCTTCGTGGTTGTGGTGCTTTTATTGCCACATGTTCCTCAACTTGTTCTGCTACAATAGCATCACTTGTAGAAGCATCCCCGACTGGCTCATCTTGAACTTCTTCAAGTCGCACCGACCTTCCACTCGTTCCCTTTGTGAGAAACTCTTTCTCTAGGAAAACACCGCTACGAGCGACAAATACTTTGCCCTCTTCTCGGTTGTAGAAGTAATACCATAAGGTTTCCCTTGGATATCCCATGAATATGCATTTATCCGATCTGGGTGTTAGCTTGTCCGACTGAAGTCGCTTGACAAATGCATCACAACCCCAAATCTTTAGAAAAGATAAACTGGGATTCTTTTCAGTCCACATCTCATATGGTGTCTTAATTACGGATTTAGACGATACCCTGTTTAGTGTGAAAGCTGTTGTTTCTAGAGCGTAAACCCAAAATGATAATGGTAAATCCGACTGGCTCATCATCGATCGAACCATGTCCAACAAAGTTCAATTACACCGTTCGGAGACCCCGTTTCTTTGAGGCATTCTGGGCGGCGTGAGCTGTGGAACAATTCTGCAACTCTTAAGATGATTGCTAAACTCATGACTCAAATATTCACCTCCATGATCAGATCGCAAGGCATTTATTTTCTTGCCACTTTGATTCTCTACCTCACTCTGAAACTCTTTGAACTTTTCAAAAGTTTCAGACTTATGCTTCATCAAGTAGACATAGCCATATCTACTGAAATCATTAGTGAAAGTAATGAAGTAGTGATATCCTCCTCTGGCTGTCGTGCTCATTGGTCCACATACATCAGTATGTATGAGTTCCAACAAGTCTATCGCTCTCTCGGAAAAACCCGTAAAAGGCGTTTTGGTCATCTTTCCAAGTAAACAAGCTTGACATGTCTCGTATGATTCGAAATCAAACAAAGTTAGAAGACCATCACCATGGAGCTTCTTCATGCGCTTTTCACTTATATGCCCCAAACGACAATGCCATAAATAGGTAGGACTCAAATCATTAGGCCAAAGCCTTTTAGCACTAACATTGTAAATAGATGCATCATCAAGATTTAAAATAAATAACCCATTCACAATGGGAGCATCAGCCACAAACATAGCATTCTTAGAGATTACACAACCATTGTTTGTACTCGCGAATGAATAACCATCCCTCATGAACATGAAGGTGATAAAATGTTTTGACCCATACTAGGAATGTAATAACAATTATTTAACTCCATGACAAATCCTAATGGAAGGTGAAGCTGCATGACGCCGACGAACAATGCAGCAACCCTTGCTTTATTTCCGACGCGAAAATCCACTTCGCCTTTCTACATTTCTCTAGTCCTTTTTAGCCCCTGCATCGAATTACAAATATGAGCGACCGATCCGGTATCAAATACCCAAGAGCTAACATAAGAATCTACGAGAAAAATGTCCACAACATTTACAACAAGCATACCTGAGTAGGAAGTACTCTTACGTCCACTCTTCTTCAAAGAAGCCTGGTACTTGTTGCATTTTCTCTTCCAGTGGCCATATTCATGACAAAAGAAACACTCAGTGTCTCCTGCAAGTCCAGCCCTTTGCTTGGGTCTAGGGTTTGGCTTAGGGATCGTATCCTTAGCCTTGCCCTTTTTCTTAAAGCTAGGCTTGTTCTGCACAACCATCACATGGCTATGCCCTGCACACTTCTTAATGTCACATTCTGCTGTTTTTAACATCCCACATAATTCATTAAGGCCCCTCTCCACCCCATGCATATGGTAGTTCGAAATGAAATGCCCATAGCTAGATGGAAGAGATGCCAAAATCAAATCAGTAGCCAACTCTTGGCCTAATGGAAAACCAAGTTTTTCCAAAGTCTAACTGTAACCAACCATTTTGATCACATGGGGGCCTACAGCTGCTCCCTCTGCCAGCTTGCATTCCACAAAGGACTTAGCGACATTGTACCTCTCAGTCCTAGCCTGAGTCTGGAACATGTCCTTAAGCGCGACGATCATATCGTACGCTTCCTGATCCTCAAACTGCTTTTGAAGATCAGGTTCCATGCATGCAAGCATAAGACAGCTAACCTCAAGAGATTCATCACATGCTTTCTTGTAGGCATTCTTAAGGGCAGCAGTTGCATTATTAGCAGGTTCATCCGGGATTGGGGTATCCAGAACAGTTTCCTGTTTCTCAGCCCTGAGAACAATTCTCAGGTTATGGACCCAGTTCGAATAGTTTGTTCCATTTAGTTTATCCTTTTCAAGAATCGAACGCAAAGCAAAAGGTGATGAATTGTTCGGTGCCATTGATCTACATCAAAATATGCAAAATACTAAGCCATGTAACCATGAAAGAGTAAAACATATTAAACCATTTAATAGCATATACTCCCACTTAAATCAACATCCCTCTATTGATACTAAGTGATTCAAGATCCACAATTAACAAGTCGACTAGTGAGCTTTAGCATCACTGCTAGAAGACAAGGTAAATCGGTAAGCAACTTTTGCTAATCATATCATATACGACTCTTGTTGTTGGGTGACATCTCTATGTCAAAACTAGGCGCCCAACCTTTATGCCCCAAGGTCCTTAACTGTTAAGATGACCTTGTTAAGCTCGCCAACCCTTATGCGTGTTATCCGATACAAACCCATCCAGCCAAGGAAAACCGCGGCACCCTAATTTCATAGACCCACCAACGATTGTACATGGCATAGGATGGTGCAAGGTTTGGTTGGGAGGGCATGGTTTAACTTAAACTTTGTGAGGGATCGTTCTACTTCTATCATCTAAGCATATATAGTAGTAAAACGTATAAGAATAACATTCACATAGATGTGATACAGTATGGCCCATTTTCTCATGGTGATCTCCATCGCCATAGAACCTGTCCACCATGATGATCTCCATCTTCATGCTCTATGTGAGCCTTCCTCCAAGTGATGAGTTCTCAAAGAACTAAAAATACAAGCTATTACTCCTAACAGCTAGTAATCAAAATTACATGGTATTGGGATCATCACAAGTTGGCACGCATGCCATTACAATAATTGACAACACATATGGCTCCAGCCGTGTTGCCCTACTCACGACACGCAGGTCATGAAAAATACATACAAGCATCACATACATTTTGGGCCATACTGATCACATACATCCTGCAAAAACAAGTTGTGCATAGAATCGCATTCTATCGGATCATGTGAAATCGCAGCACCTATGAACCTTAACGTGATACAAAAGGGGCTACGACTAAGGGGGGGGTCTAGGGGGTCTCCCCCTGCGGGGTTCGAATGGGTCACCCCACTAACATTATAAAAACTCATGGATACATATGAAATACAATCATCTCTATGATTGCCTCTAGGGCATATTTCCTTCATATTCTACCACAGTCATCCTTCCTTGCTTCAAGTCCCTGAATTCATTCCTCATCCTCTTGATCAAACCTGGGGGCACATGGGTCCTGCTGAGCTTGAGCTTGAATTCCTCCCACGTCATCATTTGTCCTCCGTTCATGGTACGAGTGTTGTTCCACCATGATCTTTCATAACCTACCAGATAGTGGGTGGCACATAGTACTTTCTCTGCAGCATCTACTCCTGCAACTTCTAAGTTGTTCTACATTGTTTGCAGCCAGTCATCAGCATCTAAGGGCTCTTTAGATTTGCTAAACATAGGAGGCTTGGTGTTTTGGAAGTTCTTGAGCTTAGATCGATGGTGCTCCTGGTTTCCATGTCCTTGATTGTTGTGTGCCATCTGGGTGATCTGCTGAAGAGTGGCTAGATTGGCTTGATGCTCGGCTCTACTGGCTTCACGATCTAATACTAGCATCTGTAGAATCTAAAGCATTGGATCCTAGGATGAGCTGCTACCACCGGGGTTTCCGCGAGTCATCTGAAGATTGAGATAGATCATAAGACAAGATGGAAATTTGTATGGCTTATGGGTATGGTTCAAAAAGTTTTAACTTGAGTATTGCTAAGGTTTTAAAACCACGACTCATTTTCATTCATTCATTCCAAGCCACACAGTACAAGCAACAAACTACAACTACAAAGATATGGGTTTAAGAACCACTCTGGCATTCTACGATACAATGGGACTAGATACAACTCACACCTACAATAGTGATCTAGTACAACTACTCATCATCGGAACTGGCGGGCTCTTCATCATCCAGGAAGTCGGCATCCTCCTCGTCGGTGTGGAACTTCATGTTGGCGTCCTCCAGATAGTCATCATCATCACTGAGATAAGAGGTGGTATCCCTACGGATATCTTCATCCTCTTCTTCCCTCTCCTCAAGCTGGATCTCCTGGTCATGGATGGTCTCTTCGAGGGTTGCCACCTTCTGACGGAGGCGAGCAATGATGCAGTCCTTCTTGTCACGCTGGCGATGAAGTGTCTTGCGCTCCTTGGCTAGGATGGTGAGGGTTTGGTTCTTCTCGGCTGCGACAACGTGATTCTGGTTGGCGTAGGCACGGGCTTTATCCAACTCCTTCTGGGTATCATGCAGCATGAAGTCAAGGTGATCCACATGGTTCTTTAGCTCCGGATGTCCTGGCATGGCCAAGGGCTGTCCCATAGAGTCACGTCTAGCATAGTGGGTGAAGCGGGTGCCATTGATCTGGTTGATGTTTTGCGCACACAGACGGGCAAGTGCCTCCTGCATTGCTCTTGCAAGTCCATCCAGCCAGTTGTTCTCCCTCAAGCTGAACTGTATCTTCTCCGAGGTAGGTGGCTCCATTTTGCCTCTCAGATCCGGAACGATAACCACTGCAGCTCTCCTCCAGGATGATCATTGAGCTGCGCTCCAAAGAACTTGGGATGCGGGCATCTAAGAAACTCTGATAGCTAGCTCAAATCCCTCTCAAAGATGAGCTCTCCTCCATTGCCCAGCTGGTAGAACTTGCTATACTTGACTTCCATCTATAAGCAATGTGGATGAGTAAGTTAGTGGGGTGATATAGTGTGTCAAATTTTATGTCGAATTGCAAAAAATTTGAGGAATAGGTGGACATTTTTTTGAAAGAATCTCTAGGATAAGAGTGAGAATAGGTTTTCGTAAATACTCACTTTCTTTGTTTTGAAACTAAGTTTTTTTAGACGTCCATTCTAACTAGGGTCTCCTATGGTCAAGATGACTCTGATACCAACTTGTGAACACCCGGATTTTTAAGTCCAGATGCTTGTTATGTCGTACATCGCAGTCCCAGGATTACCATTTTTGTGAGACATAACAGAATTGGTAGCACAGTACATCATCCATTACAAACCATAATAGTCTTACAAATAGTTGATCTCATGATCAAGTCTTAATACACATCAAAGCAGAAGAAATAAACGTAGTAGACTCCATCTTCATTGTCACAGGCAATGCTGACGATGTGAGATAATCCTAGTTATCATAGACCTCCTGATGTCCATCCTCCGGGTAGTCCTCTTCATATTCTAGCCATGGGAATAGCCAGGGACAAAGCCATGAGTACTCTTAAAGTACTCGCAAACTATCACTAACACAAGTAAGGTAATTCTAGTAGGAATCCTAAGCTCTAGTCTTGTTTGCAACAAGCCAATTTTATTTCAGAAGTACTTAGTAGTAAAGACCTATTTTAGTTCTCTAGATTACTCAAGTGAGAACCTAGTTTTCATTTCCACAACCCTGTTGTGGTCAAGTAAAAGTCATAGTTCAAGTCATAAGTCATTTTGAAAACATCTGACAATGGAACAGTATAACCACCCCAACTTTCCATGACCGTGGAGGTGGTACACTTTTACCACAAAATTCGATACATCCGTCAGGGATAACCCTGAATCATCATACTTGGTATGCGGATAATCAATCATAACCTTTCAATTACACACCCTAGTATAGGCACCTCCCCTATGATCTTGGCCTCCGAGCCATGGCCATCTGCCATCCAGGGAACTGCATAGGTGGACATTCATATTCACGAGGTAGCATCAGCTTAACCTCTTTCCACAAGGGAACCCATACTAATACATATAAACTTCTAGTGAAGCCCTACCCAATTCGGGTATTGTGGTTGTACGGTAAGGTTGGAATGGTATCGCATCCGAACCCAACCATCATTTTTTATCAAAGTCAAGGCACATGCCTCATTCATCATCATTTTCAAGACAATAGGTTTCATAACCCATGTCAAAACATTCAATAGAATGACTCATCATTCCAAGGTTTTCATAATCATTTGTTCCAAGTGTTCCCATCTAAAGTGATCAAGTTTAGTTTAGCACTAGCAACTATCAATGAGAGTATCACCATTGAGGGGTGCTAATCAAGTGTCACTACCCAAGTCTAGTTCTATGCTCTTGATAGCATCTATCCTATTTTCCACTAAGCACAATTAATTAACTAGGTAGGAAACTTTGGTAAAGTTAAAAGAATAAAGCTTGCAAGTAAAACTTGGGATTGGTAAAGTTGCATCTCAGTAGTATGCAATAGGTTATTCTGCACAAGTCAGCTTGCATAGATAGCTTGCATAGTGATAGCTTGCCTTGGGTTATGCCCGGGTCGGTACTAGCGTTTATAAATAAATACAAGGTATACAATCACGAAACAATACTTAGCTACTTCTATTTAGCACACAAATGCTCACACTAGATGACCTAGTATCATCTCAATCACTTCATGAAATATTGACATAGCCTTATTTATCTTATTTTGGAAAATGCAATTTCTACTCATTGAGAAACACTTAAAATTTAATATTCTCCAATTAAAATATGGGATCATGTTGACACATGTCATCACCACATATTCCAATACTTGGGAATGTAATTTAAAGGGTTTGGCATAAATTACAAAGTTGAATATTACTATTTGAAATAATTAGGACTAGAAATGACTATATAGCATTATTTTAATACTAGTCCATGATTACTGCATGTAAAACTAAATATTTTTACATATTCAGTTAGAGCATGGAAAATGTGATTTTTGAGAATTGGAATCAACTCAAAATCATTTATGGTTGATTTTAGAAAAATGATTGAAGTTGGAAAAGTCTCTGTCTTGTTATTTTTACTATGGGTGATCCCTAGTTCCAAAGTGTTTGAATCCAACGAAAGTGTGTAGATATTTTCAATACCTTTCCAACAAAATTGGAATCATGCAATTTGGTTAAGTAAATCTCTTTAAATTCAATTTTGAAATCACTGACATAATAGGATTTTGAATTAAAAAGGAAAATCTAAGTTTGAATTCGTGGGCGTGCGCGGGAATGCTAATGGGCCGGCCTAGCTACGTGGCGCGCGCGCAGCGTGCTGCACTCAGGCTAGTCCCATATGTCAGCGGCTGTGTCTAAGCGAAACGGTATGGGCAAATCTCAGCCGCGCGATTAGACAGCGATCAACGGCTCAGCATCATCATCTCCGCCGCACTGAGCACGCGAGATTCTAACCTTAGCACTACGGTGGGGGTCATCGAGGGCTGACCAGGGTCCTGGCTAGGTCCGGCGATGGGGGCGAACGAACTGGTAGACGACGACGAGTCGAATGGTGGTCGCGACAGCTCCTGGGGCGGCTCCAATCTCCGGCTCTGTTCCACCATAGCAACGGTGGGCTCCGGTGAAATTCCGGCGATGCAGTGCTCACCTTGCTCCAAGGAAGGGTCAGAGGGGTTTCTGGGGAAGAGGTGAGTCGAGTGGTGTGCATTTGGAGGCAGGGGAGGGGTCTATTTATACCCCGGCGAGAGGAGCGGTGAGGCATGGCTCGGGCTCGTCAGCGACTTCGCTACAGGGCGCTATCGGCATGGCTAAGGGCATAGGTCGACGCGGTGCTCGTTGGCGATCGTCATGCGCATAGTGGCCCGGCGAGGCACGGTCTTAATCGATCGGGGGCGTCCGTGCTCTGTTCGGGTACCGCGGGTGTTCGTCATGACGTACGGTGGTCATGGGGCGCGCGGCGTCGAACAGTCGTGTCTGGGAGGTCGCTGGTGTCGCGGCAAATGCATTTACGCAAGGAGAGAGCGAGGCGCGATGTGGCTGCGCGGGGCGGCTCGGTGCTCTGGCGTGCGCTCGACATGGCAGAGAGATAAATGGGTGATGTTGCGCTGGCATCTCCACTGGCTATCGTTGGCCGAGGCGTGGACTTGGGGGTGCGGTGAGGTCACGCCTAGCTGCTACTGGTCGTGGGAGAGGGCGGCGAATCTTGTGGCGTCGTGTCCATGGTCGACCGACATGGCGCGCTCGGGTACGGGCTGACACTGGTCATTTGAGCGAGTGAGCGATGCTAGCTGCACGGGCTGGTACTGGGGGTGATCGTGGACGAGTGAGAGAGGCTCAAACGAGTATAATGGTGATCACTAGATTGATCACAACAGTAGATAATTGGTAGACTTTACTGTGCCTGTTAAGTGTTTGATAAATGGCCGCAAAAAAGAAAATTTTGAATTTTCAAATTCTCTTTGGTGGGTGTGTTTGATCATATGCTTGAGTGTCTCTGGTTGCTAGGGTTTATCAAGTGGAGAAGGTTTGAGTGGTTTAAAAAATGGTTATCTAGATGCATACATTAGATTCAATTTTGAAATGCCCCTCAAAAGAGTTTGAAATTGTTTCTGTAAGTTTGTAAAGTTCACTTGTGTTTATTTTTACTTGTTCTAGCAAGGGGAGAAAAGAAATAGAATTGTTTCTGTTTGAAATCATTTAATAGAGATGTCCAAAATAGGATAGTTGTTAACTTTGGCAAAAATGACCATTTGATCATATGCCTTATTATTTGATTTTCTTTTGATTTGATTTGGTTTGGATTTGACCTAGATGATCTTGCTTTGATCCTTAAAACTAATCCTCAATATCTATAACAATCAAACATGGCATAGTAAGCATTCATACATCGTTGACAAACACACAAGCATTCATATAGTGTTTAATATTAAAAAGATTTTGTTAACCCTAACTTTTTGTGATTGGAAATTGATATTCTCCCTTTTAATATTTTTGAGATGTTACAGTTTGGCACCCGAAATGATATAAATACATGGATTTATTTTATTTATATTATGATTCCAAAAACACCAATATGTTTGGTTACCACCGGAATTTGCAAATGACGAGTCTGAGATAGAAATTAGGTTTACACATGGGGATATTTTGATGGATTTACCAAATGAAACGACAGACTAATTCCGTGCCAACCAAACAGCAGAGGGATGAAATTTCAAAATAAATTTCAAGATTCCAGGCTCAAATGATGGATACCAAACGACCTCTAAGATAAATCCAAACGACCTCTAAGATAAATCCGAATTCACAATCAGCCATGTGACGAATCATTTAGTAGGAATCTTGAGAAAAGTCCTCGTCATATGCAACCGCACAAACTCTCTAGTTACCTAATTTATCACATCGCCTGTCCGTCCGATCACCCGATTCTCGATTGGACGGCCTACAGCCACGAGGGAAGCATTCCATCTTCCCACAAGAGGACACGACAGAATCTTGTTCGCGTTGAGCCGCCGCAGACCTCCCCTTTCCCCTCTCGCAGGCGATTCCTCAAATCCCCAACACCATCTCCCCCCTTCTACCCCTCTCTTCCTCTCTCGATCGTATCCTACCACCCGCCGCGCCCCGGTCGATCGAAGATGACGCTGGGCAGCTCCGGCGCCGGATCGAGTGTCGTCGGTGAGCAATTCCCACCTGCGCTGCTATTTTTTTCTTATGATTCTCTCGATCGTGCGCGATCTGGTCTCCCCTTACGCCGGGGCCCGATCCGGTCGTTCACGATCTGTAGCGTTGCCGCGAGTGACCATGCGACGCCGACGCGTTGATTATTTAGCAGGCGATAATTGCTAGGCGCGTGATTGGATGCCATATAGATCTCTATGTTCAAGCGGTCACCTGATATGTTTGGTTGGCGATGCGATCGATAGAATGGCACACTCTTATGATTGGCTGCCGTCCTGCAGATATGATTGATGCGGTCATCACATGAGAAGACTGTTCTCGTGTTTGATTTGCTATTTTCTGTTTCACCAAAGAGCGGTGCTAGCAAGTGATGCTTCGGACCATTATGCAGGTTTTGCTCATAGCTCAATTTGGACTGTTGTCTGATACATAAGTAGGGGCCTGGGGGGTTATTGCTAGCATGGGATCTGAAGTGGTAAACTGTAAGGAAGACCAGAATCCTCACTTGACCTTGGCTCGCCTACTTGCCTGTAGACACAGAATGCACAGTAAATTGTATGTAGTGGTAGATCATTGGGAATGATGTTAAATTGTATATAGGTGGTGTTGCACTAATTGATTAACTGGACTCTTACTCAGACATTGGAAATACTTAGAATGAGGTTTTGTGTTGTGTAACATCATACCTAAAGGAGATTACCGTGAGAAATTTAAATTTTTGTAGAGTATTATTCTAGACATGTGGCACATGTTGCGGGGCATGTGAGGAGATAATCATCAGTTCTATTTCAGCAATATGCATGGAGTACACAGGGCAAGATTGTTGCAAGATAATCATAGTTCTGTACAATATGTCTCCAGATACGCAGTAGCTAATTTTGAGACAGTTACTGGCTACCATTGTGTTAACCTCTTAGCCAGCAACACATAAAGAAGGAAAATAATATTTTTCTTTGTGTTTTGGATATTACATATATCAAGGTTTGGCCATGCTACCTGCATAGTGTAACCGAGACTGAGACTACAGTGTTTACTGTGTGTGCCTCGACGGCAAGGCGCTTGCCTCGCTCCCTTTGGTGTCACGCTCATTATGCTGCAGTTTGACAGCTCCCCTCGTCCTTGCTGCTTATGGTGTCTTCGTTAGGCCGACGGCGTTGAGGTGGCGTCAGGATGGTGCAAGTCCTTGGGATGGTGCAATTTGGCATCACCTAGACCTGAAGCATACACGGTAGATGAGGCCGCTGCTTCCATCGCCCCTGTCCCCGTCTGCTTTGGCTATCCACCAGCCACTGCCCATCTCCTCTACTCAAGATTGACAGTTTTCTTTTATCTTGAACATAAGATTACTTATCAATCTTAATTCTGATAACCAGTTGGGGCTGCATAACTGCAAATGGACTGAGTTTGCTTTGCTTCAGCAATTGTGTCATTTATGCTTGCGAAGTTCATTTAATATGGAGTATGTTTGTTCTTAATGTTTTACTAACTGAACTTTGTCAGTTCAGATTTCAGATAATGTACAGACTTACGATGACTATTATATGGAAATGTAGTTTAATTAATCATATTTGGAGCTACTATTTGCATAAAACATAAGCTAACCTTGTACGTCCCTTGCGTAAAATCAACACATTCAGGATAAGTATTTGGAGTTGGGTGTTTCTCACCGCATGGTTTGCAGAGGAGAGAGGACAAACACATCAAATTCGTTCCGATGTTTGATTATCATATGTTGAAAGGAAAATAATTGGACAGAAAAGGTTGCTTGACTGTTAGGTTTGGTGTGAACGGGGAAAGGTCCAGTACAGATAGCAATTCCTTTTTGTATCTTATAGAAATGCTATGACCCAGCGGGATCTGCTAGTCCTAGACCATGTATGAAGGAGAAAGGTGTAAAAAATGATATCGTGAGATTAATCAGTGGCATCCAAATTCTGGAAGGTTAATTTTTCTATTGGAGCTTCTGTTGCATCTGCCGAGGGTAAATTTGTTTCTGTCTTGTCTAAGCAACTTTTTCCCCCGAATTTGTACCTGCTCACAAGAATTGCTGCTGGTTCTTTTATATTTTTTATTCCATCTTGGGATAAATGAACTGACATTACATATTTGTTCAAGTAATTTTAGCTCTTTATGGAGGTGACTCATATTTTATCATGCCTGCAGTTCCTCGTAACTTCAGGCTGCTAGAAGAACTTGAGCGTGGGGAGAAGGGCATTGGAGATGGAACTGTCAGCTATGGAATGGATGATGCAGATGACATATACATGCGGTCATGGACTGGCACCATTATTGGTCCTCACAATGTGAGTTAGAGTTTCATTACTCATTAGTAGGTCACACATATATTTCTTGAAACTGGCAAAAGAAAAAAAAAACTGTCTTCAGCATTATTTTTCATTCACGGTTGTATTGGTGGAAATTTCTATTGACAGTAGACACAACATATGCATGATGGGAATAGTACAACTACCATGGTTTCTGTGTAGAGACAAGTTGTAGTTTATAGCTACCTACCAGTTTAAACCATGCTGAGAGAATCAGATCTTATTGTATCAAAATCTATAAAAACTGCAAAGATTTGCTCTAAGAAATGTTTGCACGTTGTTCCCCTTGTGTTTCTTCATCCAGCTATTGACATGTATTATTTAATATTTCTTATCTTACACAACTTGCAGACTGTCCATGAGGGTCGCATCTACCAGCTGAAGCTGTTCTGTGACAAGGACTACCCTGAGAAGGCACCGTCTGTTAGATTTCATTCAAGAATCAACATGGGATGTGTTAATCACGAGACCGGAGCGGTACATTCTCTCTTCCTCTCTTCATGTTCATCCATGCATAGAAGAAAAGTTTCATTGATGCGTAGGCTATTTCACGGATGCATAAATTCATTTGATTGACCTGGCAATGCAGGTTGACCCGAAGAAGTTCAGTGTGCTAGCTAACTGGCAGCGTGAGTACACGATGGAAACAGTCTTAACCCAGCTGAAGAAAGATATGGCAGCCGCCCAGAACCGCAAGTTAGTCCAGCCTCCAGAAGGGACATTCTTCTAGCGGAGTGTTTGCTGGCCCATCTCCAGTTTCAACATCAGCGATCTATATATCATTCCATGGGATTTGAATTGTAGATTCAGCATCTGATGCCTGCGGATCTTTTCCCAGTTCTATTGTGATTGGCCAAACTGTGTTCCTCGTGATTGCCGTTATGGAGATGGAATGAAACATGTACCAGTTTGGCGAATCGGTGGTATTAAGGTCTGTAATTCAAGGAACTACCCGTGTCAAGGAAATATATAATATAATGTGTGCACAAGTATGTTTGCCTTATTTCTCTGTAAACTTTAGAAGTCTGCCTTTGTCAAAATGTGCAATCTGTGTGTCATTGGATTTTCTGACTCGTCTGAACGAGTGGGGGTTCCAACTGTTTGCTCGTTGCCGGTTTTGCGTTGGTGATTCAACTCACCACATCAGCACACTCAAGGGCCTGTCTTTGGATCCATGTTACTTGTGTCGGTTGACAAGATCGAGCCTCCTCAGTCAACAATTGGTGCCATGTTTGTTTCGCCTCTAATTACTTTTTGAGCTTCTCGGTTGCAACCTTGTCCGTGTTTTTTCCGCCTCGATGGCCATGAAGTTTTTCTTCATATCTACCCACCTTCCCGGCTTATATCCCCATGAAGCTCGCCAAGTGTTCATCCTTCTTTTGCTTCATATATAAACTCTCTTCTCTTTCCACTTGACACCTAATTTTGTCCAAGGATTCTTGCAACGAGCTTTATGGTGCCACACGCATTGCGGCCTCTTTTGACCACTTCCTTCCTTTTGGATGAACCACCCGATGTGGTCAAAACATTTCTCAGGTATTTTTTCAAGACACTAGGCAAAACCGCTACGTCCTCACTAGATTCTCTAAGATCCAACACTTTTTCTCCTTATCCCTTCCCCACACTCTCCTTGTCCCTTCCCCTCTCCAAACCATCCGGCCACCTCCCTCTCTATCACAACCACGTCGACTAGATCCTCGCCCACTGCCAAACGTTGGTCCGCTAGACAACGAGATCATGCGCTACCCGCTCCTACCGGAGTTCCCCTTCAAGATGACCAAGCTCAGGTTCGACATGGCCGCCGACGTGGGTGCTGGGGAGCCCGCCGAGATGTTCGTCGCACCACCTGAGCCGAAGCGGCCACTGGACAACGAGGATGTTCTGGCGAGGCGAAGACACTTTGCCGCGTCCCGCTCCAGTCAGCCCTGTTCGCGCGCACATGACTTGACTCCTGGCTCTGGGCCTCGGTGGTCGGTGCCTCCGCCGCCTTTCCACCGTAAGCCCCCATCCTGGGATTCTGTGAGAAGGACAACATGTCCTCTTCATCCCCATCCTGTACGCTCTCGACGTCGTCCCTACCAGCCGCTTCTCGCTCAAAGTCATCACCGACCACACCTTGTACTGCTGGAACGTGCTTGGGTGCCGCTAGGGCCAGGCCACGTACTCGTCGTCAATCGCACACGGGCCGAGCTACTAGTCTTCGACACCGTCTCCGGTGACCGCCTCCACGTGGCCTTTGATGGAAGAATAGGGAAGCGAGCCATGTGGATAGAAGATTATTGGAGACTGATATGTTTAATTTTATTCTGAACACTAATCTTTGCCAGAGTGCTAATCATAAAATACTCTCTGAAGGTTTCACAAGTCTCAGCAGATCAGTTACTACTATTTTTTGCCATCCATTTCACAAAAAAAAATATTTTGGCTATTTTTTGTACTTAGAAAATGGATAATATTTTTTCTGAAAACAATACAAACTTCATCTGGCAATACTGTTTATTATGCCAATATGCACATTTGTACCAAATATGGACACATTATGAGATATTATGTCATGTATATGGCCATGAACATGATCGTTAGGATTAGAGGTCATGTATCTTTATAGATGCTAACCCATTCTATGAAGGTATTTTTGCAACAAATGTCAAAGTCCATGTTTATCGTTTTTCTCTTCAACTATTACACATAAGAAGACCTAATGTACAAGTTACACATTTTTTTTTCCAATTTCTTCTATAGTTTCCAAAATATGGTGAAAAGATTTCTCGATTATATTTTGTAAGACACTAGACAAAGCCGTTGCGTCCTGATTGGTTGAAATCCGAGTCGCACGCATTATGCCCCCACTATTGGATTCTTTAAGATACAATGGCTTTTATCTCTCCTTATCCCAACTCTCTCTCTCCTTGTCCCTTCCCCTCTCTCCTTATTTTATACGTTCGGAGGGGGCAATAGGGTCCCAACCCGTCTCCATTTTTGTAGCATCCCAATTTTCTAACAATGGTAATGCTACTTGGTCTAGTAATATAATGGCTACTTCCTACAGATATTTGTTGCATCATAATTATATCATGCTCATGTCATCATGCCACCTTGCATTTGAGCATCATATAAAACCCGTTTTCTTTGGTTCTTCTCTCATATGCATTATTAATTGTATTTGCCTCTTGATATTGTATTTGGTTATTGATATATTGTTTAATGCCCAAGTTGAGTTGGGGGCATATCTTTTATCCCACTCCACCTTTTTTCTTTGTCACCACCTTATAATTCCACCACCCTAATTAACCATGGGCTTTTATCTTATTTTGGCATTTACTCTAGCTCATGTGGGTTGGGATGGATTCATCTATAATTTCTTTTGCTTGGCCTTTATTCCACTTCTTGGGAATGCATAAGAATAATGCCATGTTATTATTATTGTTTTCACAAAGTAAAACATGGCATTTAATATTTTGCATGGGCCATGCAACTATCACCACCATGTGTTTCTCTTTTGGTTATTATTTGATTTTTAAGTGGATCATTTTCTTGAGCTCTCTTTTTCTATAAACCCCTTTTCACCTTGATCTTGTATCTTGGCCATGTGCATCAATCCTTCTTCCTCTTTTTCTCTCACAAGTGCATGCACCCATGTATGGACATGTGGGACCTTTCCCTCACCACCTTTTTCTCCCATCCCTACCTCCATGTTATAACCACACTTGGTGAGGCTTGATTTTAAACATGCAAAACCCTACACCACCTCTCCTCTCTTTTCTCTCTCCCTGCCGAGATGGCCCCACCCGAGCCTGGCCCTCTCTCCTCTCTGCCTGGTCCCTCCTGCAGTCCCAGCCTACCTGCCCCTGCCCTGGCTGCCCGCGGCAAGCACGTGAGAAGGAGGAGCAAAGGTGGCCGAGGCCACCTTTATCTCTACCCCACTCCCGCACGTCACCCCATCCCCCTTCCCTATCTACTTCCTCGCCTCACGCGCCCTGGCATCGCCAGATCCACCCCAGAGCCCCTGCCTCTCCCCTCCTTCTTCTTTACCGACGCCAACCCCTCTCTCGCCGGTCACCGTCAGATCCACCGCCGCTCCCTCGTTCCAGCGTTCGTGGTTGACGTGGAGGTGGTCGAGGAGGCCAAGGAGGCTCCCCTGCTTCACCCTAGACGCGCTATCGAGGAGGAGGAGTCCCGCTTCTGCCGCAGTACCGCGACGCCGCCGAAACCCTAATCTCGCCGGCCGCCAGCCTCGTCGTCGCCCTGCTGCGCCCCAAGCCGATCCGCCGCCGCCAACCACCCCGCGGTGAGTCCCTCTTCCGCCTAGACATCCTCCGCCTCGCCGTAAAACCCTAGCCGCGACAAGCGTTACGCCGAGCACTCTCAGTGCGCCGTCGGCCGCGGGCGTCTGCGCGCCTCCGCGACGCAAACCACTCTCCTAGCTGCTCTACTCCCTCCTAACAGCAACCCCGACCTACCACAGCGGCTTCGCCCTCCGCGTGCACGCCCAGGTCCCCAGTTCGAGCCCCCGCGTCGCGCCCTGTCGCTGTCGAGCACGGGCAGCTCGTCAGATTCGTCAGAGAAGATCTACAGGGCGCTGTGGCCGTTTTACATTTAGCCCCCCTTTTTATCTCGCGCTCAACCCGCGGTCCAGCCGACCCCACCTGCCAGCCGCTTTGTAAATATTACAAAAACGCCCCCGCAGTTTTCGCACATCAACCCGCGCTCCAGCACGACCCCACCTGCCAGCCTCTGCGGGTTCAGCCGCTGGCACATGGGCCATAGCCCGCTGGCCCCACCTGTCATTCGCGATGGCTAGCCAGACCCAGAGTGAGAAAAGCCGCGGCTGTGCAACGTTGACCACTGGGCCCAGTTTGTGCCGGCCCCATCCGTCAGTGGCTTGGGCTGGAATATTCTGGGTATAAAAAGTCCTGGCGATTTCTGTTAAAATAAAAATGTTTTCAGTAAATGTTCAAATTCAAATTCAAATATGTTTTTAAATAAATTTCAAATTATAAATCCAAATAATACAAATAATATATGTTTTTGAATCATAAAAATGTGAGGAATTCAAATATGCCATTCAAAATAATGTTTGAACACTCTAAATTTTCGAGATGATTAAAATTACAATAAAATGCCCTTTTCTTAATAAATTAATAACTTTAATTCTATAACTCCAAATTTGGCAAATAATATGTCTAAATCGATCAGCGCGACGAGCCCGTACTATCTATGCAGTCCTTGTTCTGAATTGAAGCATGTATCATGTCATTATGAAAAATCTGAACTGTTTATGGCAATAAAACTTGACTAAACAAATGATAAAATGATTTATTCTTGTACCCCACACCTCACCATGCCATGCTACTTTAATGCCATGTAAATTGTGCATTATTCATCATGGCATGCTTGTTTGCTTGTCGCATTTTAATTCCTATGCTTGTGCACTTTATTTATGTTGGCCCTTGTTTGTTTGGTTCTTCTTCGAATAGACGCCCAGCAGGAGAATTACCAGGAATCACAGGAGTACTACCCAGATCCATCTCTCGCTTCAACTGAGCTGCCAGGCAAGCACTACCACATGCTTGCATACATATAGTACCTATTGCCTCTATCTTATTCTTGCATCATTGAGTCGCGATTGCATTAAATTGAATTCCAAGTACTGCATAGCCTTTACTTTTAAACCCCACCGAAGCTTGTTCCTCCATCCCATGAGCCATTACTGCAGGAGTTGTTTGAGCCATGCGAGTCGTAGAAAAGCATGTGTAGGGTATGTGAGTGTCTGATGAATAATGAGGTACCAAAGCAACAAAACCCGAGTAGTAATGGGATAACTAAAGAAAGAGGCACCGGTGAGCAATATCTGCTATTTGGTTTTTCATGCTCACTTGTGTCCCGTAGGACCCCGAGTACTTGATTCCTGTTCCTTGGCTATTCGCACTATCCACATCCGGGAGGCCTTATGGACCCCCTGAGCCAGAGCTTGATTCATTTCTATTTCTTGGGGCCACAATTAGTTTGGGGTTTTATTATTATCCTGTACTTATGCTATGTTACTGCTTTATTTAAGATTGTGCGTGGAGCACCTGTACTGTTTTGGTTCGTGACACGTTTTCGCTGTATCGACAAGCCCAGTCACATTTTTGGGTTCCCGGTCGTTTACCGCCGTCCACACAAACCTTGAGTCCGTCTTGGAGTCAGCTAGCTTCGTTGCGGGTAGCTTAATGGGGTGGCCCCCTGAAATATTTCTGAATCCTGTGATTGCTTTGTCGTGAATGCCTCGTTGGGTTTTGAGTTGGTTTTTCCGAGGTTGATCGAGTGTGTGTTGCTATTCGTGCACCCCTACAGGGTAAATCTTTCTGAAAGCCGTGTTCGTGGTTATGGACGACTTAGAGCACAGTTTCTCGATCATAGACAAGTATAACTAAAGTACCGCTTTTAATCTGACTAAGTATCTGCTTAGTAAATAGTGCAATGCTAATGGAATGGTTAATAAAACTGCCAACGGATGGGGGGGTTGTTCGTCCGCTTCCTCGTTGGTAAGCGAGGAGGAGGATGGATCTGTTAATTATACTGTTATAACCGTTGTTCTTAATTCACGGACATCCATCTATCATTGGTTAGGCGGATGGTTAGCGAGTATCTATAGAATTGTTAGCTATTATCTTTTGCTGCAATTGCGTCACCCCAGGTTGTGTCCCCTTTAGTGGCATAAAGACTTGCTGAGTACCCCTAGGGTCTCACACGATAAATTGTTTGATTCAGATGAACAGGTGTACTCGCAAGAAGGATACTGGGTGGAGGAGACGGATGATGTTGGCAACGATCACTCGGTGTAGAGATTCCGGGAACGGGGATCCGTGAGATCTGTGGGCGGGATGTGTTTATTTATGTGGTATCTTATGCCGATTTGCTTCTTATCCATACTCGGGCCTTGTTTTCCGCTTCCGCCTAGTACTCTGATGTGTGATGTATGAGGAGCTATCCTAAAATATTATCTCTATCTAGGATATTTGAATCTTGCCGTATGGCGTTGCAATATTTCTATTTCTTTTAGATGGAATGGCTCTGAGGACTGTTGTATGTGGCTTGCATACATACTCACTTGTGTATGTAGTTGATCCCTTCGCCTCCCGATTACGCCGCTCGTTCTTGTCCCGATGTTCTGAAAGTGGTTAGGACGACCGAAAGGTCTACCGTGCGTGGCCCTGGGCCCCACCGTACTATTTTAACCACTTTCGCTCATCTAGGCATGTAACTAAGAGCGTAATTCATCGAGGTAGTTACAATTGGTATCAGAGCCATCCCGCCCTTCAGGGTCTCAGCCAAAATGGTCGTTGTCAGTCTAGCAAATATTTTGGTAGTTATGTATACTAGGGAAAAACAAACGTGAGAGTAGGACTGCTTCTATTTTTCTTCTTACCCACCCACCCACCCTTTTCTGGTAAGGAAGTGTAACGTTTTCAATCCTCTTCTAAAAATTCAAACTAGGATTCACGTGTTCTGGGTTCCGTAGTACCATAGGTTGTGTGTGTGTGTGAATTCCTTATCTATCTGTTGCATCCAACTTGTTATCACTATCTGCCTTTGGTTATCAACTGTTGGTACATTCCATACCGACGGGCCTTTGTAAACCGACGCGATCTATCTGATTCATTGTATACCGATGCGATCTATCTTACTCTTGGTTATCCTGACGTTATCTTGTTGGGGTGTTCTTTTTCGTAGTTACCAATCTTTAGGTTCATCTTAAAAAGAAGGTGTTGGGATATGTGTTTTACTTGTTCATGTGTGGAGTAATGATTTGAGTGCGTCATGGAGTCGCGACCATACCACTACTTTTATCATTGCTCTTGTATATTGAACTAGTAGAGTTACTAATCTTGATTCGTGAAGTGGTTTTGTGCATATAGTGGTATTTTAATGCCGAAAATTGCGGAATTTTTTTCTTTGTTAGTTGTGTACCACACTCCTTGTTCAGTCGTGTGCGTTATGCTTAATATCTTCTAGTTTCCTTAAACTCTGTTGATATTTTAATATCATCTCAGTGAATTGCATCCTTTAATCTTGGTTAATTCCATTTTGGTACTATTTTGGATTATTATCATTCTCCATTATAGTACTGACTTGTGTTTTATATCAATCACAGGATGGCACCACCACGCCGTTCTGAGGAGGACATACCACCTGAACTTGGAGCTGCTTTGGCAAGTATTGCAAATGCTTTGGACACTATGCAGCAGAACCAGCAACGCTTCGAGGAAAGCGTGAGGAGGAATGAGTTTGTTCCGCTACCTCCACCTCCCAAGCCAGGAGACATCAAGAATTTTCTCAAGTTCAACCCACGCCAATTTGAGGTGTCTGATCAGCCACTTGATGCAGATGATTGGCTTCGTGAAGTGTCAAGGTTGCTGATGACTGCGGATGTTCCCGAGCAAGAATGGGTCAAATGTGCCACTCACCTTCTAAAGGGAGATGCAGCTCTGTGGTGGGAAAATTACCTCAAGGCAGACCTCTCTGGTTTCAGCCTACTTGGGAGCAATTCACTGGGGCTTTCAAAGAGCAATATCTGTCAGAAATTGTCATGGAAAGGATGAAGGAAGTGTTTCTCAACCTCAAGCAGGGCACTGACAATGTCAATACCTACATCAGAAACTTCATAAACCTTTCTCGGTATGGTGGCGATGAGATCTCTGATGACAAGAAGAAGCAAAAGAGGTTCCGGCAAGGCCTCATCGCTTCCATCAAATATGCAATCACTCATGCAAGGCCGGCGTCTTTTCTAGAACTCCAACACACAGCTCTACAGGAAGAAGCAAGTAGGCAAGTGTTTGAGGAGTCAAAGAAACACAGCCGTGTTACAGCAAGCTCTTCTGCTATGACAGCTCCTTCTAAGCGTCGTGTCTGGGTTCCTAACACCCCACCGTCGCTCCCTGCTCCACCAAGACTGTCAAGCTACGCAGCAAGGCCACCAAACTCCTTCACTGCGGCTCCCAGGGGCTACAACCACAACTACCCTGGAGCGCCTGGCGGAGTCCCTGGCTACGTTGCTCCACGTCCACCTGGTGCTTGCTATACTTGTGGAAACACTAGGCATCAGCACTGGAATTGTCCTATGAACAACAAAGCTCTTCCACCACCACCTCCAAGACCTGCGGCAAGTTCTCTTATGGTTCGTGCACCTCCACCTCGGGCTCTCAACATCAACACTAAGCCTGGGTCTACGGTTGCTCGTGCCAACTGTGTCAACGCCGCTCAAGCTGAGCATGCACCTGGAGTTGTGATGGGTATGCTTCCTGTTAACTCAGTCCTTGCATGAGTTTTGTTTGATTCTGGTGCTTCGCATTCTTTTGTTTCTCACAAGTTTGCGCATGAGCAAGATCTGGCTATGGTTCCTTTATTGCATCGTCTTGTGGTACAATCTCCTGGGTCAAACATGAGGGCTGCTCATATCAGCCATGGCAATCAAATTGAGATTGGTGGTTCTTCGTTTCCGGCTTCCTTAATTATTCTGGGCAATTCTGATATTGATGTTATCTTGGGCATGGATTGGTTAACAGCAAACGCAGTTGTGATTGATTATGCTGAACGTTCGGTTTCTCTGAAAATTCCTGAAGGCCATATAGTCTATTCTCCAAGTCTGACTCCTACAATTCAGCTTTACTCTTTGGCGGCTCTGAATGATGATGCTATGGAAGGTATTCAGAGTGTTCCGGTGGTTTGTGAGTTTCCAGATGTTTTTCCTGAAGAGTTGCCAGGTATGCCTCCGGATCGTGAGATTGAGTTTGTGATTGAACTTGAACCTGGTACCGCTCCTATCTCCAAGCGGCCTTATAAAATGGGTCCTGCTGAGTTGGCTGAACTCAAACACCAGCTGGATGAACAAGAGAAGTTGGGTTTCATTCAGCACAGTACTTCTTCTTGGGGTAGCCCAACCATCTTTGTGAAGAAGCGAGACAAGACTGATAGACTTTGTGTTGACTATCGGGCTCTCAATGCTAAAACCATCAAGAATAAATATCCCCTTCCGTGGATTAATGATCTCTTCGACCAGCTAGCTGGAGCTGTGGTTTTCTCTAAGCTTGACTTGAGGAGTGGTTACCATCAAATCAAGATCCGCAAGGAAGATGTTCCTAAAACAGCTTTCACCACTCGCTATGGCCTGTATGAGTACACGGTCATGTCTTTCGGTCTCACCAATGCACCTGCCACCTTCTCGAGGCTTATGAACTCGGTTTTCATGGAGTATCTTGATAAGTTCGTTGTGGTCTATCTGGATGACATTCTAGTCTATTCTAAGTCAAAGGAAGAACATAAGAATACCTTCGGTGTGTCCTAAACAAGCTTCGTGAGAACCGCTTGTATGCAAAGTTCTCCAAGTGTGAATTCTGGCTGCCTCAAGTCACATACCTTGGTCACGTCATCTCTGCCAAGGGCATTGCGTCAATCCAGAAACTATTAAGACAATTATGGACTGGCTTCCACCCATAAATATCAAAGAAGTCCGGAGTTTCCTTGGTTTGGCCAGTTACTGTCGTCGCTTCGTTCAAAACTTCTCAAAGATTGCGAAGCCTCTTACCGATCTCCTCAAGAAAGGCAAGAAATACCTTTGGACTCCTGCATGTCAAGCAAGCTTTGAAACACTCAAAGAGAAGCTCACTTCCACACCAGTCTTAGTTCCTCCAGATACATCAAAGCCTTTCCAGATATTCTGTGACGCATCATTGCAAGGATTGGGTGCGGTCCTTATGCAAAAAAACAAGTTGTTGCTTATGCCTCTCGACAGTTGAAGACGCATGAGATCAACTATCCTACACATGACCTCGAACTCGCAGCAGTTGTCTTTGCTTTGAAAGTATGGAGGCATTACTTGCTTGGCAACCGTTGTGAGATCTTTTCTGATCACAAGAGTCTAAAGTATATCTTCACACAACCTGATCTCAACCTTCGTCAGAGGAGGTGGATTGAAACAATCAATGATTTTGATTTGACCATCAACTACACTCCGGGCAAAGCTAATGTCATGGCCGATGCTCTCAGCCGAAAAGCTTATGTCAACAATCTCATGGTGGAAGAACAACAGCCTCTCTTATGCGAGGAATTCCGCAAGCTCAACCTTGAAATTGTGGATCAAGGGTATCTTCTGAACCTTCTGGCAACACCTCTCTTGGAAGAAAAAGTTCGCTCTATTCAACTTGGTGATCCTTACACTAAAAAGATCATCTCCAACATTCAGCTTCCGAAGTATGAGTCTTTCCATGTCGACGACCAAGGCACTCTTTTCTTTGAACACCGGATGTTTGTTCCGAACTACCCGGGTTTAAGAGAGCAAGTTCTCAAGGAGGCGCATGATTCTGTTCTTTCTATCCACCCTGGCAGCACTAAAATGTACATGGACTTGAAAACACAATATTGGTGGCCTGGATTGAAACGATATTGTGCCAAGTATGTCTCGGAGTGTGATGTCTGTCGCAGAGTTAAAGCTATCCATCAGAAACCTTCCGGTCTTCTACAGCCATTGAAGCCTCCGAAATGGAAATGGGAGAGAGTAGAGATGAACTTCATAACTGGTTTTCCAAGGTCGCAGAAGGGCAACAATGCAATCTTTGTTGTCATTGACAGGCTTTCTAAAGTAGCTCACTTCTTTCCAGTCAAGGAAACAATTTCTGCAATTCAGTTGGCTGAGCTCTATATTAACAGAATTGTCTCTTTGTATGGGGTTCCTCTTGAGATCAGTTCAGACCGTGGAAGCATCTTCACTTCCAAGTTCTGGGGAAGTTTCCAAAATGCTTTGGGAACAAAATTGAACTTCAGTACAGCTTACCACCCTCAGTCGCAAGGACAAGTTGAAAGGATCAATCAGATTCTGGAAGATATGCTCCGTGCTTGCGTTATCTCCTTCGTCATGAAGTGGGAAGAATGTCTTCCTTATGCTGAATTCTCTTACAACAACAGCTTCCAAAAAAGTCTAAAGATGGCACCATTTGAGGCTCTCTATGGTCGCAAATGCAGAACTCCGATTGGTTGGTCGGGCGCAGGTGAAAGAATATTGTTTGGCCCCGACATTGTAACTCAAGCAGAGGAGAAAGTTCACATCATTCTTGAAAACCTGAAGATTGCTCAAAGTCGCCAGAAGAGCAATTATGACAGAAAGCACATGGACATGGAGTATGTCCCTGGTGATCTCGTTTACCTTCGTGTCACTCCCATGAGAGGCACGCACCGCTTTGGTATCAAAGGAAAGCTGGCTCCTAGATACATCGGTCCTTTCAAAATTCGTGGAAGAAGAGGAGAAGTTGCTTATGCTCTTGAGCTCCCTGAAAAACTCAAGGTCCATGATGTTTTTCACATCTCTCAACTCAAGAAGTGCTTCAAGGATCCCGGCAGGACCGTGGACCATGAACTCATCAATCTCCAAGAAGATCTGTCTTATCAAGAACACCCCATAAAAATTCTAGAAGTCGTAGAAAGAAGGACTCGCAACAAGTCCATCAAGTTCTGCAAGGTGCAATGGTCGCACCATTCCGTCGATGAAGCCACTTGGGAACGTGAAGATGAGCTCCGTGCCAAGTATCCTACCCTCTTTGAGTCTTCTTCTTCTTCCTAGAATCTCGGGGCGAGATTCCTGTTTAGTGGGGGAGAGTTGTAGCATCCCAATTGTCTAACAATGGTAATGCTACTTGGTCTAGTAATATAATGGCTACTTCCTATAGATATTTGTTGCATCATAATTATATCATGCTCATGTCATCATGCCACCTTGCATTTGAGCATCATATAAAACCCTTTTTCTTTGGTTCTTCTCTCATATGCATTATTAATTGTATTTGCCTCTTGATATTGTATTTGGTTATTGATATATTGTTTAATGCCCAAGTTGAGTTGGGGGCATATCTTTTATTCCACTCCACCATTTTTCTTTGTCACCACCTTATAATTCCACCACCCTAATTAACCATGGGCTTTTATCTTATTTTGGCATTTACTCTAGCTCATGTGGGTTGGGATGGATTCATCTATAATTTCTTTTGCTTGGCCTTTATTCCACTTCTTGGGAATGCATAAGAATAATGCCATGTTATTATTATTGTTTTCACAAAGTAAAACATGGCATTTAATACCTTGCATGGGCCATGCAACTATCACCACCATGTGTTTCTCTTTTGGTTATTATTTGATTTTTAAGTGGATCATTTTCTTGAGCTCTCTTTTTCTATAAACCCCCTTTCACCTTGATCTTGTATCTTGGCCATGTGCATCAATCCTTCTTCCTCTTTTTCTCTCACAAGTGCATGCACCCATGTATGGACATGTGGGACCTTTCCCTCACCACCTTTTTCTCCCATCCCTACCTCCATGGTATAACCACACTTGGTGAGGCTTGATTTTAAACATGCAAAACCCTACACCACCTCTCCTCTCTTTTCTCTCTCCCTGCCGAGATGGCCCCACCCGAGCCTGGCCCTCTCTCCTCCCTGCCTGGTCCCTCCTACAGTCCCAGCCTACCTGCCCCTGCCCTGGCTGCCCGCGGCAAGCATGTGAGAAGGAGGAGCAAAGGTGGCCGAGGCCACCTTTATATCTACCCCACTCCCGCACGTCACCCCATCCCCCTTCCCTATCTACTTCCTCGCCTCACGCGCCCTGGCATCGCCAGATCCACCCCAGAGCCCATGCCTCTCCCCTCCTTCTTCTTCACCGACGCCAACCCCTCTCTCGCCGGTCACCGTTAGATCCGCCGCCGCTCCCTCGTTCCAGCGTTCGTGGTTGACGTGGAGGTGGTCGAGGAGGCCAAGGAGGCTCCCCTGCTTCACCGTGGACGTGCCATCGAGGAGGAGGAGTCCCGCTTCTGCCGCAGTACCGCGACGCCGCCGAAACCCTAATCTCGCCGGCCGCCAGCCTCGTCGTCGCCCTGCTGCGCCCCAAGCCGATCCGCCGCCGCCAACCACCCCGCGGTGAGTCCCTCTTCCGCCTAGACATCCTCCGCCTCGCCGTAAAACCCTAGCCGCGGCAAGCGTTACGCCGAGCACTCTCAGTGCGCCGTCGGCCACGGGCGTCTGCGCGCCTCCGCGACGCAAACCACTCTCCTAGCTGCTCTACTCCCTCCTAACAGCAACCCCGACCTACCACAGCGGCTTCGCCCTCCGCGCGCACGCCCAAGTCCCCAGTTCGAGCCCCCGCGTCGCGCCCTGTCACTGTCGAGCACGGGCAGCTCGTCAGATTCGTCAGAGAAGATCTACAGGGCGTTGTGGCCGTTTTACATTTAGCCCCCCTTTTTATCTCGCGCTCAACCTGCGGTCCAGCCGACCCCACCTGCCAGCCGCTGTGTAAATATTACAAAAACGCCCCCGCAGTTTTCGCACATCAACCCGCGCTCCAGCACGACCCCACCTGCCAGCCTCTGCGGGTTCAGCCGCTGGCACATGGGCCATAGCCCGCTGGTCCCACCTATCATTCGCGATGGCTAGCCAGACCCAGAGTGAGAAAAGCCGCAGCTGTGCAACGTTGACCACTGGGCCCAGTTTGCGCCGGCCCCATCCGTCAGTGGCTTGGGCTGGAATATTCTGGGTGTAAAAAGTCCTGGCGATTTCTGTTAAAATAAAAATGTTTTCAGTAAATGTTCAAATTCAAATTCAAATATGTTTTTAAATAAATTTCAAATTATAAATCCAAATAATACAAATAATATATGTTTTTGAATCATAAAAATGTGAGGAATTCAAATATGCCATTCAAAATAATGTTTGAACACTCTAAATTTTCGAGATGATTAAAATTACAATAAAATGCCCTTTTCTTAATAAATTAATAACTTTAATTCTATAACTCCAAATTTGGCAAATAATATGTCTAAATCGATCAGCGCGACGAGCCCGTACTATCTATGCAGTCCTTGTTCTGAATTGAAGCATGTATCATGTCATTATGAAAAATCTGAACTGTTTATGGCAATAAAACTTGACTAAACAAATGATAAAATGATTTATTCTTGTACCCCACACCTCACCATGCCATGCTACTTTAATGCCATGTAAATTGTGCATTATTCATCATGGCATGCTTGTTTGCTTGTCGCATTTTAATTCCTATGCTTGTGCACTTTATTTATGTTGGCCCTTGTTTGTTTGGTTCTTCTTCGAATAGACGCCCAGCAGGAGAATTACCAGGAATCACAGGAGTACTACCCAGATCCATCTCTCGCTTCAACTGAGCTGCCAGGCAAGCACTACCACATGCTTGCATACATATAGTACCTATTGCCTCTATCTTATTCTTGCATCATTGAGTCGCGATTGCATTAAATTGAATCCCAAGTACTGCATAGCCTTTACTTTTAAACCCCACCGAAGCTTGTTCCTTCATCCCATGAGCCATTACTGCAGGAGTTGTTTGAGCCATGCGAGTCGTAGAAAAGCATGTGTAGGGTATGTGAGTGTCTGATGAATAATGAGGTACCTAAACAACAAAACCTGAGTAGTAATGGGATAACTAAAGAAAGAGGCACCGGTGAGCAATATCTGCTATTTGGTTTTTCATGCTCACTTGTGTCCCGTAGGACCCCGAGTACTTGATTCCTGTTCCTTGGCTATTCGCACTATCCACATCTGGGAGGCCTTATGGACCCCCCTGAGCCAGAGCTTGATTCATTTCTATTTCTTGGAGCCACAATTAGTTTAGAGTTTTATTATTATCCTGTACTTATGCCATGTTACTGCTTTATTTAAGATTGTGCGTGGAGCACCTGTACTGTTTTGGTTCGTGACACGTTTTCGCTGTATCGACAAGCCCAGTCACATTTTCGGGTTCCCGGTCGTTTACCGCCGTCCACACAAACCTTGAGTCCGTCTCGGAGTCAGCTAGCTTCGTTGCGGGTAGCTTAATGGGGTGGCCCCCTGAAATATTTCTGAATCCTGTGATTGCTTTGTCGTGAATGCCTCGTTGGGTTTTGAGTTGGTTTTTCCGAGGTTGATCGAGTGTGTGTTGCTATTCGTGCACCCCTGCAGGGTAAATCTTTCTGAAAGCCGTGTCCGCGGTTATGGACGACTTGGAGCACAGTTTCTCGATCATAGATAAGTATAACTAAAGTATCGCTTTTAATCTGACTAAGTATCTGCTTAGTAAATAGTGCAATACTAATGGAATTGTTAATAAAACTGCCAACGGATGGGGAGGTTGTTCATCCGCTTCCTCGTTGGTAAGCGAGGAGGAGGATGGGTCTGTTAATTATACTGTTATAACCGTTGTTCTTAATTCACGGACATCCGTCTATCATTGGTTAGGCGGATGGTTAGCGAGTATCTATAGAATTGTTAGCTATTATCTTTTGCTGCAATTGCGTCACCCCAGGTTGTGTTCCCTTTAGTGGCATAAAGACTTGCTGAGTACCCCTAGGGTCTCACACGATAAATTGTTTGATTCAGATGAACAGGTGTATTCGCAAGATGGATACTGGGTTGAGGAGACAGATGATGTTGGCAACGATCACTCGGTGTAGAGATTCCGGGAACGGGGATCCGTGAGATCTGTGGACGGGATGTGTTTATTTATGTGGCATCTTATGCCGATTTGCTTCTTATCCGTACTCGGATCTTGTTTTCCGCTTCCGTCTGATACTCTGATGTTTGATGTATGAGGAGCTATCCTAAAATATTATCTCTATCTAGGATATTTGAATTTTGCCGTATGGCGTTGCAATATTTCTATTTCTTTTAGATGGAATGTCTGAGGACTGTTGTATGTGGCTTGCATACATACTCACTTGTGTATGTAGTTGATCCCTTCGCCTGCCGATTACGCCGCTCGTTCTTGTCCCGATGTTCTGAAAGTGGTTAGGATGACCGAAAGGTCTACCGTGCGTGGCCCTGGGCCCCACCGTACTATTTTAACCACTTTCGCTCATCTAGGCATGTAACTAAGAGCGTAATTCACCGAGGTAGTTACAATTTTCCCTGTCTCCTCAGCGCCTCCGCCGCACTCCACCGCCAAATCCGCACCTCAATCAGCCCCTCCGAGTAGCAGATCCGGCGCCGCCGCACCGCCATGTGGCATCATGGAAGCTCTAGAGGAGTGGAGGGTGCACCGTCGGAGCGCACGCACCGACGACGCTCCTCGCCAGAATCATGTAGGCTGATTCACGAGCTCGCGCGGCCACGGACACGACGCTGACACCGATTTCGGCGAGGAGCGTCGTCGGTGTGTGCGCTCCGACGGTGCTCGGAAGCGCGTGGAGCTCCACTACACCAAGAAGAAGAAGCATGTGTCGCACACCCTCTTCTGCCTCAAGCAAGTCGAGGAGTTCGACCGCCGACATGAGGTGGGGAGTACGTCCATCTCACCTCTGAAGATAGCGAGTCAAGTCCTCCACCGTCCACATCACCGCCACACCGTAAGGCTCCGGTGAGCCGAATTTTGGCTGTTTAGGGTTAGGGCGGCGATGCCTAGATTCCCCCGTGCTGCTTACTTTTGTTGTCTCTGCTTATGATGGATGCCTATTAATCGCAAGAACTACGCAATCTTTGTATGAATCTCCTGTGAATGTTTGAATTTCATGTTTTAAGGTTCGGTTTGATGTTTGCGTGGCAAAATTTGAGACCGCAAAAGACCAAAAAGGCTGCCTTTATCCACGTTATAAAGGTTCACGTTAGCACGGTGCATTAGCCTCCTGAATCCCATTATACCTAGACAGTATGCTATCTGTCCAGAAATTATCTGAATCTCTTCGACTCTGGAACACGACTACGCGCAATTCGACTCCGACTGCCGTTCGTGCGTACACGGAGATCGCGTGCCACACTACTTATATATACCTGGAACTAGGAGCGCCATTGCATCCACCGATCTCGCTAGCACGTCTCCACTCAACCATGGAGGACGCCGTCGCCGTGGCCTCCGCCAACTGCCGCTGCAGCCGCGCCGTCTACGTCGGCAACATCGCCTTCAACGCCACCGAGGAGGAGGCCCGCGACGCCTGCGAGCTGATCGGCCCCGTCCTCTCCATGCGCCTCGCCACCGACGCCGCCACCGGCAAGCGCAAGGGCTACGCCTTCGTCGAGTACGCCGACGACGCCACGGCGCAGAGCGCCTGCCGCAACCTGCACGGCCACCTCCTCCGCGGCCGCCCTCTGCGGGTCGGCCTCGCCGACAGCGACAGGGCGCGCAGGCGCAAGGGCGACCACGAGCCGGTCGGGCTGGAGGACGCCATCCACGCCGCGTCCCTCGTCTCCGGCCGCCCGCCAGCCGCCTCCATCACGCGGCTGCTGGCGACCGCGAGCAGGAATCATCTGCGGGAGACCATGGGGACGTTCCAGAGCATGAGCGCCGAGGCCTGCAAGGCTCTCGGGGAGCAGGTCCCTGGGCTGGCGGAGGCGATGGAGCAGGTGCAGAATCTGCTAGATATGGCGGCCGCGGATGACGCCGCCGAGGAGGCGAGGATGAAGAAGAAGCGGGCGAGCGCCGAAGAGGCCGATGATCAGCGCGCCAAGCTGAGGAAGGTGGAAGATGGCGGGAAGGCTACTACGGTCCGGGGAATTGTTCCCTGCTTCTGACGATCCTGATGAGGAGTCTCTGTAGACTGTAGGGTGCCCTGCTTCATGTTCTTTTCGAGTTCTTGAACTGATAAATCAGCCGAAACAAAGACATTTGTACTAGTACGGTATATCTCATACTACATGAAAATAGAAAATTCTTGATGTTCATGTTTTCATTTTCAGTTATTTCAATGTTGGTTATTTTGTTACTGCCGTCAAGTACCCATGCATTTATTTTAGAGCCTAGAGATACACCGAGAGCGAAATTTCTTGGGCGATTGGCATCTTTCTTGCTGTACAATGGCAGGTCACCACAACAAACAAATTTGAAATTATTCCTCAGAAATATCTATACGGTTTTTTACTTACAATCACAAAAATAGCTAACCCTAGAGCATCAGCATATCAAAATGTTGCACCCACCATTTTGATGAAAAACCGTTAATCACTGAAAGTGTTCCGAAAAGAAGAAACTAGTCTTGTGGATAACAGACAGAGCCGAGGAACATCATCTAGCTATATAGTCCTAATTAATAAACCTGTTGAAGTCTTGAAAGGATCTATGTTCTGTAAAAATGAGTACACCGAATAGATACAGACGACCGGGACAACAGCAGCAGGACCCTATGACAGAGCTACTAATAACTTTGCAACTCCGATCTGTCCTGGCAACAACAGCAGCAGCCTCAGACAAAGGGAGGGTAGTACATCCATCGTCCGGAGAGACTAGCGAGGAGCAACACCAATGTTCCGACACCACCAGAGACCTGACTTCCTTCACCCCGACTGCTGCGGCTGCTTGCTGGGGGCGCATCACTCGTTGCCCTGCACATACGAGGTTTCAGAAGTTCGAATCAGTGTAAAAGATGTTTAGAAACAGATTGACAAGTTGAGCAGCCAAGGAAATTGTAACAGGGAAAGAGCAGCGAATATAAATCAATGGTCTCACCTCACCGCCGTCATCCTCCGACCTCCGGCTTGGACTTGTCAGGAACATCATGAATAATCAGATTTGCCTTTTCCATTATGGTTTTTTCATCCGCTATCATGAATTTGATAGCAACTTGGGTTAACAATTGAGTTAGCCTGAAAATAAATTGAGTCGAGTGTGTGTAATTGGTAACTGTATGATACCAGTAAACAATCCATGTTTGCTTAACAACTATCATCTTATTGGGATCTAAAAAATCTAAATCGGACGACTACTTTGTAGCAGCAGCAAGATAAATTTTAAAATCAAAATAACACAAGGTTCGCTAGCTTAATCCAAGCAGTTGCATTCATACGAGCTTTCCCTACCAGCTACATTGCTACAAATTTTGCTATCACAGCACAGATCGGAGCCTCCAGCTTCAAAGAATTACAAAAGCATTACTAGTATTTGTGTTGAAGAAAACAAAACCTTAAACACACTGAATGTCAGTAGAACATAGAACAATACCTCTTTTTGTCGTTACGAATAGCTTCCGCAAGTTCTCTACTGAATTTTTCAACATCAGTGTACCTAACGCTGAGGTCAAAACATCTGACACGCTTCATAAACTCCATCTGGGCTTCAAAGAATGATATTCTTATCTCTCCAGGGATATCCCTGTCATCGTAAATATATCTACAGAATGCAACACCAAATAGACCTTAGTTCTATGGTTCTATACTTTTTCAACAAAGGGAAACAGATTCAAGTAAAAAAGGAATAAACAGCATAATGGAACTTCTGTAGGACTTACTCCTCCAGAAACTTTCGGAAAACGCACTCTTCCTGTGAGATTGCAAAAGGTTCAATCACTGGTTCTTGTAGGACATGATGAGTTTCAGCTACTTTATCATGCCTATCCACTTCACTTTCTTGGCTGTAAATAGTAAGCTGTTATATGTGAAATAATATTTACTAAAATAAAGAGAAAGTACTAAATTGGATAGTCCATTATTAGTGTAGATACGGATGGTTAGAACTTAGGTATTGTTTTCCATAGAAAATGGAACAGTAAGACCGACAGAACTCTGGTAGGACTTACCCTTGAGGGGGCGGCTTCAAGAGGTCATCAGGTTCACTAATTGGTGCTTGAATAGTTGTATTTGGAACATGTGGACTGTGACAGAATTAGTATGTATTTAACAATGCAAAGATGAGACGGTCAAATAGGTAGGTAATTAATATGTAGAATAGATGAATTGACCACCATATGTCTGTCTGAGCAAGTTGTTGCTGCTTCTGAAGCCTCTTCAACCTTTTCTTGTTATTCTTCTTGTCTTTCCTGGCCCTATCTGTAAAATATAATGGAGAGGAGTAGATTGGTTTATGCCGCGATGGTTCTCATCGGGCGCTTGACGTATATATATAGGCCTCAATCTGAGGCTGGCATAACAGCCCTGATTACAAGGGATCGATCTTATCAGATCGTTTACAAACAACTCACGTACAGTTTGGACTTATTTATATCTAACCATATACAGAATCCTACCAAACCTAGGTAGTTAATCTCGTACGCTAACATCCCCCCTCGATCGAAACGTGGGTAACACATTGAGATTGCTCCTGAATCGCTCAAACTGTCGCACCATTAGGGGTTTGGTAAGAACATCTGCAAGCTGATCATGAGTCGAAATATGCCGAATCTCGAGCGCCTTCTTGGCAACCTGCTCACGCACGAAGTGATAGTCAATCTCGATGTGCTTCGGGCGAGCATGGAAAACTGGGTTAACGGAGAGATAGGTTGCACCGATATTATCACACCATAATGAAGGTGGACGATGCAACTCAAGTCCAATCTCACCAAGCAATGCTTGTATCCACATAACCTCCGCTGTAGCATTGGCAACAGACTTGTATTCTGCCTCTGTACTGGACCGTGAGACCGTTGGCTGTTTCCGAGAGCTCCAAGCAACAAGATTACCACCAAGAAACACATCATGTCCACCAGTAGAATGCCGATCATCAGGGCATCCAGCCCAATCAGCATCAGAAAACGCACTGAGTGTCATCGAAGGAGACTGCCGGAGAAGTAATCCATGTGTCGCTGTGCCTTTAAGGTATCGAAGGATCCTTTTTACAGCTGTCCAATGCAAGTCTGTTGGTGAATGGAGAAACTGGCATACTTTGTTGACACTGTATGATATATCTGGCCGAGTAAGGGTAACATACTGCAGGGCCCCTACAATACTGCGATACTGTGTAGCATCAACTGATGAAAGAGCAGTTCCAGAATCCTTGGAGAGCCTCTCGGTGACCGCCATCGGGGTGGTGCAGGATTTCGCCATCCCCATGTTGGCCTTCTGGAGAAGATCAAGTATGTACTTCCGTTGACACAAAGCAAGCCCATCATCCACTTTGTTAACCTCAATACCAAGGAAATAATTGAGGGTGCCAAGATTTTTTACAGCAAAGTCCTGACGAAGCTGAGCAAGGAGGCGATCAACAGCTGCAGAGGATGAACTGATAACAATGATGTCGTCAACATATATGAGGAAATACATGCATATGCCCCCTTTCCGAAATATGAAGAGACACATCAGCAGCTGAAGCTAAAAACCCAAGAGCAAGGAGGCGAGAGCTGAGGCGAGAAAACCAGGCACAGGGAGCTTGTTTGAGACCATAGAGGGACTTCTGCAATTTGCAAATGTGACGAGGATACTGCGAATCAGTGTAACCAGGAGGTTGGTACATGTAGACCTCTTCGTCAAAAATCCCATGCAAGAAGGCATTTTGAACATCGAGCTGACGCATACACCAGTTCTTTGACACAGCCAATGTAAGCAGAATGCGAATGGTAGCATGTTTAACCACTGGACTGAATGTATCATCATAGTCAATACCTTCTCGTTGCTTGAATCCCTTGGCGACAAGGCGCGCCTTGTAGCGATCAACAGAGCCATCAGCTTTATACTTCAGCTTGAAAATCCACTTGCTATCAATAATATTAAGACCCGAGCGGTATGGCACAAGTGTCCACGTACCATTGCGATGCAACGCAGCCATTTCATCCTCCATGGCAAGTCTCCAGGGGTTGTGCCGAACAGCTTCAGAGTAGGACGTAGGAGCAGCTGGAACCGGTGTACTTGGCACTGTCTGGCACGTATAAGTGACCGTGCCATCAGTGCGCTGAAGCTTCTTCACGATGCCAGACCGAGAGCGAGTCTGGGGCCGCTCGAGCACCGGAGCGACCGACGCAGGAGGCCGGCAGTCCGCAGACGGCCCAGTCGAAGGTGGGCCGGCGTGACGCGATGGAGCCGCGCGGGCAGCGCGCGCAGGAGAGCGGGCCGGGGACGCACGCGATGAAGAAGTGGCCCGCGACGTTTGCGCGGGCGAAGCTGCCTGGTCCAGCTCGGGAGTGCTGCTGCGTGCATGCCCCATGCACGGCGACGGGGGCGACGAGGACTCCCGCTCGGCGGACGTTCCTGTAGTAGGATCAAAAGACACAGCATGCTCATCGGCCATTAGATCAACAGAGCCATTAGTACTTCCACTAGGAGGGTGGGTCGGGGCTACGGGTGGTGGAAGAAGCTGGACATAGGACGGTGGGGTAGAGTCGGCCGGGGCAAGTCGAACGTGGAACTTGCGAGAAAACGGAAAAACAGCCTCATCGAATACTACGTCGCGTGAGATGTGAATACGCCCGGTGGAGGTGTCCAAACACTTGTATCCTTTATGGTGAGAACTATAGCCGACGAAAACACATTCTTTTGACCGGAAGGCAAGTTTCTTGTTATTAAGGGGGCGAAGATGAGGCCAACAAGCACAACCGAAAGACTTAAGCATGGTGTAATCTGGCTTGTGCTGAAAAAGCCGTTCCATGGGAGAAGCATTGTCAATAACACGAGTAGGGAGGCAATTGATAAGAAAAGTGGCAGTTAAAAAGGCTTCATCCCAAAAACGAACAGGCATACAAGAATGAGCAAGAAGTGCAAGTCCAGTTTCAACAATGTGTCTATGTTTACGTTCAGCGGCACCGTTTTGTTGGTGAGTGTACGGGCATGAGACATGATGGGCAATGCCATGAGTGTGCAAATATTTATGGAGACGTTGGTATTCACCACCCCAATCAGATTGTACACAAAGGATTTTCCGATCAAGAAGACGTTCAACATGGGTTTGGAAACGAATAAAAACTTGCTCAACTTCAGATTTTGCATGCAATAGATAGACCCAAGTGAATTTACTAAAAGCATCAATAAAGGAAACATAATACTTATAACCACCAACTGATACCGTTGCTGGCCCCCATACATCGGAGTAAATAAGTTCTAAGGGAAAGTTTGCAACAAAACTAGAAGGGCCATAAGGGAGTTGATGACTCTTGGCCATTTGACATGCATCACACACAGATGTATCATGCTTTCCACTAACGGGAAGTTTATTCAAACTAAGGATGGATTGAACCACTTGGGAGGATGGATGACCGAGACGATGATGCCATTGCCCTTTATTGACGGAGGTGAGCATGGCGGCACGAACATGGTGAAGGGTGGATGACGGCAGTGGGTAGAGGCCAGCTCTACATGGTCCTTGAAGCAGAGTTCTCCGTGTTGCTAGGTCCTTAACAACAACAAAAAGAAGGGTGAAACTCAACAAACACATCATTGTCTTTGGTTAATCGATGAATCGAGATGAGATTTTTTGTGATGTGAGGAACATGGAGGACATTGTGTAGAGCAAGAGGTTTATTAGCGGAAGTATTAATGGAACTGTGACCAATATGTGCGATTTGCAAACCTGCGCCGTTGCCCACTTGAACATTGTCGGTGCCGTTGTAGCGTTCGCGGAAGGAGAGACGATCTAAGTCGCTGGTGATGTGGTCGGTGGCGCCCGTGTCCGAGTACCAGTTGGGGTCGACTTGGTACCCGGTGCTTGCTCCCGCTCCATGATTCCACCCAACGCTGGTGCCAGCGACGTTGGCCTGCGGCTGCTCCTCTTTGCCCTGGAAGGTGGGATCGAACCGACGATAGCACTTGAGGGCGGCATGCCCTTGTTTGCCACAGAGCTGGCAAGTGGGGCGCTGTCCACCTCGACGTCCGTTGCTGCCCCTGCCGCCATTGCGGCTGCCACCTCCTTGGCCCTGACCACCGCCGCCCCCGCCTTGATTGTTCGGGCGGTGCCAGTTGCCACCGCCTCCGTTGCGTCCTCCGTGATAGCCGCCGCGCTGATAGCCGCCGCCTTGTCCGCCACGGTTCTGCTGGTTTGGCGGGCGGCCGGACCCAGCAAAGTTGGCGGAGGAGCTGGATCCGATCTGCAGGTCGGAGGAGTACGCCTCTTGGCGGTGCTCGAAGCCGAGCATGTAGGCGTAGACGTCGTCCAGGGTGAGGTCGGCCTTGACGTTGAGTGACGCGACGAGGGACTCGTATTCGGAGCCGAGCCCGGAGAGGATGTAGGCGATGACCTCATCGGCGTGGAGTGGTTGCCCGATGGCCGCCAGGGTGTCGGCCAGGGTTTTCTTCAGCTTGAAGTAGCTCGAGCCGGACATGCCGGCCCGCTTGGGCGTCGCGCCCTGATCTGGTTCAGGCGCGCGCGTGAGCGGGAGGCGTAGATGCGCTCCAATTGCCCCCAGGCTCTGGCCGCTGATGTGGCTGCCATGACGTGCGGTAGCACGTCCTCGGAGACGGTGGCGAGGATGCCCCCGAGAACGGCCTGGTCCTTGGTGTACCAGGTGATGTAGGCGGGATTGGAGACCTCCGTGGTGATGCGATCTGCGCCGGTGCCCGAGGATGTTGAGGTGGTTTTGGCCGGTGCGGCTTCGCTGCCATTGACGATGCTAAGGAGCTGGTGGGTGCGAAAGGTAGGCTAGCATCTGGGCTTTCCACATAAGGTGGTTTTCCTGGGTAAGCCGCACGGTGACGACTGAGGAGATCGGCGGCAGGATGCTCATGATGGAGGAGGAAGGAGAAGACATATGTCACCGTAGCTCTGATACCATGTAAAATATAATGGAGATGACTAGATTGGTTTATGCCGCGATGGTTCTCATCGGGCGCTTGACGTATATATATATAGGCCTCAATCTGAGGCTGGCATAACAGCCCTGATTACAAGGGATCGATCTTTACAAGCAACTCACGTACAGCTTGGACTTATCTATATCTAACCATATACAGAATCCTACCAAACCTAGGTAGTTAATCTCGTACGCTAACACTATCAACTACCCAGTCTTTGCCCTGGTTCATTTACAATTAACCAAAGTGATTTCAGATGTTACTTCTTTAAAAGGCACTACTTAAACTTAGCGGTAACTCACGTGTTCATTAGGTTGATCATCGGCCGGAAGAGGGACAAAATTGCTAGTGAAATAGACCTCATCTTGGTAGACCTTGTAATTGTTCGTTAATGAGAAAAGAAGATATCATGATAAATGCATGGCACAAGATAAGTACACACCGGAGAGAGGGATTTCCACATAGCAGTTGGAGACTCTTTTAGACGATCATTATCTGTTACGAGGACATAGAAGACTTTACCATGCTACAAGAACACAACAAATATCATCATGCACCATAGTATTTTAACTGAAAATAAGTTGCTATGCTGAACCAAAACTCTAACCTTGTAAATAAGGTCGGTACGACCTTTCCTGTACAATGCAGCAAGTTGCCCTTCAAGGAGTTGAGCATCCAAACAGGTAATGCCATAGGTAGTTAATTCAGCCGTGGAGTTCTCCATAAACCTCTTGACCAGGGTATGTGGATATTTTCTCAGCTTTTGAGACGACGAATCACCAATAGCAAGGATAGTGTGCTTTTCCTGTAATACAACAGAAATTCATCTAATGCTAGTAAAAATGTACAATCTTCGTATACTTCGATGGGAATTCAGCATATATATATATATATATATATAGTGATACCACAGCCCACAGGATCGACTATCCAGCCATGATGGAGCGGGAACTTGATGAACTGAAACCCCGTGGTGTGCATGGTAGCAGCAAAATCATCCGTCCTGCAACAACAGAATGATTCACATCGAAATCCATCCACACATTAGCAACACCAAGTGTATAAAAATGAGATAGTACCATTTCGTATTGAATGGATCAATGTAGCTGATGCCTTGCAGACATCTAGAAAACATATCTGGAAAGTTATCGACGGGATTTCCTCCCAAAGTGAAAAAGAATTTGTCGAAATCTTTCGGCTTCTCGTAATCCTCTGGGTGGCTGCGTGCGAAGTCTATTTCCTTGTTCATTATATGGGTGAACTCCTGCACCAGATCAGACCGGGTGATGGCATCTACTCCATCGTCGAGGTTGAGGATGTAGCTTTTTTCCAGAAGAAAGTAATTGCACACGTCGAGTAAAGGAAGATATGCGCTCGAAGGATCATGGCACACGATGCGCGTCTTACGGCCTCTAAACTCAACGTCCTTGAGCTTATAGAGAATACTGGAAGGAGCTAACGGTGAACTCATTGTAGGAATATAGGGATTGGGACTTGGGAAGCTGGGATATAGGAAGCTGAGGGACACAGCGGCGGCGGCGAGAGAGAGAGAGAGGGAAATGGCGGCGGCAGCGGCGGCGGCGGCGAGCGAGAGAAAGTGGCGGCGGCGGCGGCTGGTGGAGGGTTGTGGCAAGAGCGTCAGGGCTCAAGGGAACGCGCGCTGTTTAGAGGCCCACAAAATTGCCCTCAAGGCCTGAATCCCTTCGAGTCTGAATCCGTTCGATTCGGGAACAGGACTAATGCGCAAATCGAGTCCGACTCCAGTTCGTACGTACACGGAGATCGTGTGCCATTGGCAATATATATTTGGAACTAGGAGCGCCATTGCATCCACGATCTCACTAGCACGTCTCCCACAACCATGGACGACGCCGTCGCCGTGGCCTCCGCCAACTGCCGCTGCAGCCGCGCCGTCTACGTCGGGAACATCGCCTTCAACGCCAGCGAGGAGGAGGCCCGCGGCACCTGCGAGCTCATCGGTCACGTCCTCTCCATGCGCCTCGCCACCGAAGCTGCCACCGGCAAGCGCAAGGGCTACACCTTCGTCGAGTACGCCGACGACGCGACGGCGCAGAGCGCCTGCCGCAACCTGCACGGCCACCTCCTCCGCGGGTCGGCCTCGCCGACAGCGACAGGGCGACCACGAGCCGGTCGGGCTGGAGGACGCCATCCACGCCGCGTCCCTCGTCTCCGGCCGGCCGCCCGCCGCCTCCATCACGCAGCTGCTGGCGAACGCGAGCAGAAACCATCTGCGGGAGACCATGGCGACGTTCCAGAGCATGGGTGCCGAGGCCTGCAAGGCTCTCGAGGAGCAGGTCCCTGGGCTGGCGGGGGCAATGGAGCAGGTGCAGAATCTGCTCGACATGGCCGCCGCGGATGACGCCGCCGAGGAGGCGAGGATGAAGAAGAAGCGGGCGAGCGCCGAAGAGGCCGATGATCAGCGCGCCAAGCTGAGGAAGGTGGAAGATGGCGGGAAGGCTACCGTCCGGGGAATTGTTCCTTGTTTCTGACGACCCCGATCAATGAGGAACCAGCGAAGGCTTGATCACCAGCTGCTCTGCTTTCTGTTCTTTCTTGGTGCTTTCTGTTCTTTCTTGGTTCTTGAAATGATGCATCAGCGAAACGAGGCACTTGTACTATTGTATGGAGTATACCTAATTTCTTATACGTAGTACTCCCTCCGTCTCAAAATAGATGTCAAAAGTTTATCTAAATTTGGATTTTGAGAGGGAGGGAGTGGATGAAATTGGAAAAAAAATTGGGACGCAGCTTTTCATTTTTTTTCAGTTATTGCTATGTTGAATTCATTTGTTACTGCTGTCAAAGAACATTGAAGTCAAAAAAAAGGAGCCACAGTATATAGTCTATGTTTGTTACCTGTGCATAAACACTGTCTGTTATCTCACCCAGACTTTCTTGCTATATTGGCCAATTACCGCAGCAAATAAATAAAAACTTATTCCACAGTAAATCTATATGGTTTCTAGTTACAATCACCAAAATAGCTAACTCCAGAGCATCAACATACAAAAAGGAACGGCAGCCACCGTTGATGCTTGTATATAGAAAAAAGGTAGCTCACTGCAGGGTGTTCCGGAAAGCAGACACTAGTCTTGGCGATAACAGCAGGATGAAGGCCAAGACAGAGCCCAAGAACATCTTGCTCAGGTAATGCATCATGTCCGTGTCAGAGTCAGTATCCTTGACCTTTCTGGTTGTCAACGCGGAAGCAGATGGAAGGGCTTCAACAACAGCATCAGCGAGGTCCGAGATGAAGGATGAGGTGCATCCGAGAGCTGGAACCCTGCCCCAGTTCTCAATGCCCGACTCCAGAGCCAACTCTCTGTACTCCATGTCGATTTCTTCAAGTGTCTCAATATGCTCACTCACGAAGCTGAATTTTAATTGTAGTAAATCATGTAAGCGATAGTCCTAACAGTGGCACGGAACGAACAAAATAAAATAGTATGGCAACTGAAAGACAATAATGTACTTTAAAAAGAGTATGGCATGAAGATGCAGCTACAAGTTGGATATCAAAAGATCATAACAGAATACACCAGACATTCATTATCTTTATGTGTAAGTAGTATGCAAAATACTCCACCTCTCCCAAAATACAAGCCATATTTTGACTCACTAAGACAAGTCTTCAGCCAGCAGTTACTCGAGTAGTACAAAATTGCAACCATTAGCATTTTTTAAATATGAATCCAACAACGTCAATCTTTTTTCACCAAAACTTCAATCATAAAGGCATACTCCCTCTGTCCCAAGATAAGTGACATGGGTTTGTTTAGATTCGCATGTATCTATATACTAAAACATGTCTAGATACATACGAATCTAGACAAATCCACGTCACTTATTTTGGGGCGGAGGGAGTATGAAACTAAATATTTTGGTGGGAGCATAGCCACTGAACCATTAACATTGACCAGATTGCGCATGTGACACCAATGCAAGGAGCACACATGTACATGAGGAAAAAATTTAGGTAAATGAAGATAAAATGAAGCTGGCCATAGAGATTGATGATGCCATTATACTAGGAAAGATTGCTATAGAAACTAATACATGCACTTGAAAATGTCAAGTGTGAACAGAAGGCCAAATAGCAAGAAAGTGGTAAGGTGCATCAAACACCATCCTTCAGGACAAGACTGAACAACCAGAATAACTGGTATCATATAATGGTAAACTTGATAATTACCTTACTGGAACAGCAAGGAGACTCTTTACACCCTTCTGACCAAGTTCCACTAGAACTTCATCAGTATAAGGCTTAAGCCATTGAATTGGTCCCACACGACTCTGCCATGTGTGCGGAAAGGTTAATGCGGGAGAATTCATCAGTAATAAAAAAGGAGAAATAACACAACTGCTGTACGATATTCCACCATGTAGATTTGTAGGGTAAGATGGTAAAATTTTAGTTTCTATTTTCCAAGTAAATGGGAATGGGATCACTTTAATATCCTTGGAATTTTCTAAAAAAATACCCTCATAACTTCAATCAGTGGTTAACAAGATAGTGTTTATTTGTCAAAATTTCCTGTACGGCTTTACCTGGTAAGCCAAAGTATGGTTATTCAGTGTTCCTCTAGATCTCAATTCCTCCATGATCAAAGCAATGCAGTCCTCCATCTGATCTCTGTACGGATCTCCGGCATCCTTAACATAAGTAAGTGGTACTCCATGTGCACTAAAGAATACCATAACCTGTGAATTATGAAACATAATTTCAGAATGGCATCAGTCTATTTGTCATTTATTCAATAAAAATGGTAACTTCTGTGCAGCACATGCAAAATAGATATCAACGTACTCTTCCATGTGCATTAGTACTAACAGTAAAAAGTTCATATAAGTAACACAGCATAAAATATCAGAGGAGTATCATTTATGAGAAATCTAATAATACGGTTTTCATGCGCTCAATCACAGAAATACCTTTTGTAGGTACTACCTGTAAAATCTAACCAAATAACCAAAAATATTGTACAATGGCATCTACTAAGAATGTTACAGTGAGCTCATAGACTGCGGGTATTATTTCGGTGATTGCTTTATCAGGATACTGCATCTGTCTCTTTCCAGGTCATTTTTAAGGTGCCCAGCATACTTCAGTATTCACAAAAGTAAGTGTCATGGTAGGCAAGTAGCTACTTTTTTCCTAATTTTGCCTAACCCAATTCAATTAGAATTAGTACTGGGACAGTGGAAAGATTATACCATCCTCCCAAAAGTGGGCTAATGGTTATAGTGAGATTTTAGATACAAACACACACCACATGATTTAATTACTTATTTCTGCGCAGACTCTAGAGTCAGGTGCCTCTAAAGGCTCTAATGTAAAAAATACAAAACCACAGGGCCAAGTGAATTTACAGATCAACAACTACCAAAAACATGTGAGTTTTAAGAGAAAACCAGAAGCAAAACAAGGACGGGAAATGTGTAAACCTCTTCAGGATTTGAAAAGACTGTTAATTCCTTCTCAATTAAGTCAGCCATTGATTTCACATAGCCCTCCCGCTGGTACCACGATTCAATAATGGAAATCGGCAAACCAGCAAAATATGCATCTTCCC
The DNA here is from genome assembly GCA_910589775.1 of Avena eriantha. Taxonomy (NCBI): domain Eukaryota; kingdom Viridiplantae; phylum Streptophyta; class Magnoliopsida; order Poales; family Poaceae; genus Avena; species Avena eriantha. The sequence continues at coordinate 496,098,421 of OU342741.1, read as the reverse complement.
TGCACGGATGATGCCGTATTAGAATCTCAGATTCTACATTGTCTGAAAGATGACATTTGATAAGATAAGCAATTGCATACTTGACAATGTTTTGGAGAACACGGATGCTTGACCCGCTTGTTGATATGGAGTACTGAGGGTATAGTGGAAGAACCACAAGCTTCGTAATCTTATCCTTCTTAATCTATCATCAATCAAAAGAGTAAAAGAACAGTAAATAATCAGTTAAAAAAGTGACCAAAGTACAAAAGGACTATCCCTGAAAAAGAATACTGTAAAGCGAATGACCAAATTCATAGTTAAATTCAAGAAAGTAAACAGTCATATATAAATGAAAATAAAAATTAAAAGTATGGCTAAAATGAGATTTCCAAACTAGAATAATGTTATGCATTAATTACCATGGATAAATAATAAAACAAAAAACCAAGAAACTATAAACAATTTAAATGCACTGAAATTGATGAGGGAGAAGTTTTAACCTGATCAATGGCTTCTTCTGTGAACGGGTACCAATACCGCATTCCAACATATATATCTGCCTCCAAATTCTTCTCTTTTAGTGCATTCTTCAAAGCATTTGCCTGAAAATTAAAGTCAATTCAGTTAAGATGTAATAAAACCCTTTTAACATAAAAAGTATTACTGAAATGAGATGTAACTGTGATGGAAGTTGCATACTTTAACAAGATTATGACAAAGCTGTTAGGCCACAACTATATAGTAAATAAACACAAAAAGTTCAGAGTGTGGTTAGACTGGTGAACTTTACCTGCTCGTCAGTAATTCTCCGCAGAGGTGACCCACCACCAATTGAAGCATACCCCTCTTTACTCTTAGGAGCTCTAAAAGTAGAGATAAGTTTGGCCAATGGTCTTTGGAGAAATCTGAACAGCCTAGGGAGTCGAATGATATCCTGGGTAGTAAAAAGTATGTCAAAAGGATACATTGTTGAAGTGCAACTTATAAGTACAGAAATTTAAAACTAATAAGAAATAATTAAGAAACAGATAGGGTTATGTGGTTCACATTCGGATATCTAACTGTGCGAAGAATGGCCAGACGACATGGCTTGGGGGATACACAAGAGACCGTAGACTAGGATGATGAACTTTACAGTTTACACAGTAGAGAAACAATTCATCTTTTATCTAATCCATAACCATAATTGATACATGGCCCTCCCTTATAAAGCTTGTTTGGGTACACCGTGGTCCGACACAATCTCTTTAGATGGACGGCTATGGACTCAAACACATTCCAAATCTCTATCCCTGAAGAAGTTAATTGCTACTAGAAGGATTATATCTCTAAGGGAATAAACCTAACTAGTAAAGAATAACAATCCTTGGCTACACATAATTAACAAGGAACAGGTGAAGTTGCATTGGCAATAAAAACTATTAGCATGGGATAACATCACTTACTGGATCAGCAAAGAGGTTGAACAGAAATGGCTGAACATCATTGAGGGTCTCTGGACCACCAAGATTTAACAACAGTACTCCAACCTTTTCTTCAACAGCATGTGAAGTTACGCCTTCGACATTTTCATCAAAAGTAGTGCATACATCTGCAGACGTGGATCTCACAGCAAGACTGCGCTGGTATTTAAGCACTGGACCTCTGTGAACCAAACTAGATGTTCCACTTGCTGACAACTGCAACGGTTTAGCCTTCCCGTGCAACTTTTGCTCAAATTTGGTAGAAGCGGCAAGATTTGTAGAACTGGCTTTACCACATGGCCTGTCAAAATTTCATATGAGTACAGGTTTCAACGTATCTCAAAAAGGTATCCGAAGCTAGATCAGTGTATCAGTAACATTATGACCAAATTAAAGCGAGTTCACTTCAAACAATGTACTGACAGAAAATTTCTTTAAGCAATATAACTCCTTGACTGATCAAATATATCTTAGCAGCCACGCCTTCTAAACTTCTGCTTCCTACACGATCAACAAGACACTGCATACTACTGGAACTGACTTTCTTACGGGCCATTATGAGTTTATGACTCTATATAGGCATTCTTGGCAACCATTAATTTGATCCATACACCCATAATATTAGTCTGTCTCCACTTTACAGTGCATCACCTCAGAGCAGACAGTTTGATTTCGATAGTACAGAGATTGATCTTATACTCACTAGATATGTTGAAACGTGTGATTGTAGACAGATGCAGAACTCTTCTAGTTGCTGGTTTCAGGACCTTCAAACAGTTTCATTGATTCCAGGGTTCGCTACGCTACAGGATATTCTCATTCCAGAAAATAACAAACTAGCAGGTGCACGATTTTCTTGACATCGTGTCAAAAAAAATTACTAAACGATGGCATGGAGCAGACGAATCAAATTTTGGTGCCAGTTTTTTTTTTTTGGTGCCAGTTTTCTTCCCACCGGTTTCCGGCCGGATCATCGCAAGAAATAAAAAATCCAGTGACTGCGACAGCACCGAAATCTAGTTCGCGCCAAACCCACCGTCGACCAGATCAATGATCGACCACAGAAAGCAAGTGGTATAGGAAACAGATTATGAGACGAATCGCGAGAGGCGGTACTCACGTGGCGGAAGCGAAGGACTTCCCGGGGCCCCGCGATCCAAGAATCTCGGAGCGGACGGACTCCATGGAGAAAGAAACCTTCCCCGGTAAGAAGGGTTCAGCGCCGCGCCGGAAGGGGAGAGATCCGCGGGCTTGCTCGGCGGGGCGCGGGGGGGGGGGGGGGGGGGGGGGGGGTTCCGAGGAATGGTGGTGCGTCGCGTGGATCTGTCTGTGTAGTGTCTTCTTCCCCCTCTTCTCTCTCTTTCTGGAATCAGAGCTCCTTCTTGGCTTTCCCTTTGGTCAAATACGGCAGCTACCCCCCCCTCGTTCTCTCTGCCCTTTCTTTCTTCCTTCGCTCACGTTCGTCCACGTAGGCTATAGGGCCCACCGGAGAAGAGTGCCACGAGGGGTGGGGCGTTCGGTTCAGTTCCCCCGAACCAATCGGGTCGGTGCCTCAGTCGGAAAACATGCACCGATCGGTCCATGCAAAAAAGGTTAGATAATAGGCACTTCTGTGCCCGTTTTGAATTAACACAGCCAATACAAGCGCTGAACCCAGCTTACAAAATAAAGCACACACTCACGCACACTACTAAAGAAGTTACCATCGAAAGCGCGAATAACAGGTTCGACCATTACTAAGACTACAAAGATTTAGAGCAGAGCTGGACAGCAACAGTGTCGGGCTAGAGCTCCCCAAGAGAGAGCTAACGAAAACACACGCCGTTGACAGAACCCCTCCGTCGCAAAAAAGCCACCGGAAGCCGACCACCACCGGGAACCGACCCACGTTGCCCACGGATCGAAAAGCAGCACCAAGGTAGCACAACAAGGGAAGGGTAAGGGGCAAGCCTTGTCGAAGGTCGCCAAACGAAGAGTCTCCTCCGCCACAGGACCATTGGAGAGCCACGTGTCGTGAGCTCCCAGAAGGTGTCTTCAAGAAGAGCACGACACCGGAGTGCCGCCACCCGCCCGATCCGAGGGTATTGGGTTTTCACCCGGAGGAAGCAGATGAATGGACATTAGCCACACATCGCCTTTAGGAAGGGAATGGAGTCCGCGGACGTCGCCGTCGTGGCCCGGAGGGGCAAAGGTTTTTCCTTGGCAAAATCACCGTCTACTAGGACTCCAAGACGGCATCTTCAAGAAGATCACGACGCAAAGGCGCCGCTACCGCCCAATCCGAGAATCTTGGTTTACACCTGGAGCACAACCACGTCACGTGGCTCGTTGGCACCACGCCGTCCCTATGACCATGGAAATCGACCAGCACCAGAGCTCATGGCACGCTGGCCAACCACAAGGCTCACCACCGATCGAGGCCACCACCCCGGGAACCAAGCTGAGCCCAACCAAGAGCTGAGGAAGACGCTGAGAGTCACCGCCATGAGGTCTACGAAGACCGGAGAGCCGCCAAAGACGGGTCATTTTTCCAGATCGACGGTCGGAGGCCCCCTGTCCGCCGTCGCCATTGGATCTGGGGAAGAGGATTGGACTCAAGGGGGTCGGGGCCCCTGCTTCGACATGATTGGAGCAGCCCGGTGGCTGAGGAACCCATACCCTCCAGGAGCCAGATCGAGGCTGCAGGCCACTACCAGAGCCATGGCCGAGAGCGATGCGTTCCAGGACTCCCTAAGCTCTGTCGACCGCCAGTCGAGCTACAACTCACACCGCAAGCCACCACCACCGCCAGATCGCGGCAGCCGCCCACACATCGAGCACGCCGAGCTGCTACATCGCCGAAGAAAAGCCCTGCCACCACACCCCCGACGAGCGCCGCGCCCCCGCAGCCCGTAGACGCCCGCGCCACCACCGATGAACGAGAGAGAGGAGAGGCCCCGCCATCACCGACGCCCCAGGGCTTCGCCAGGAGACGCCCTCCGGCGGTGGCGAGGAGGAGGGGAGGTGTAGGGAGGGGGATGGCAGTGGTGATTTCTAGGGTTCACCCCTCCGCTCGCGGGAGTAGAGAGAGCGAACGAGTTAGCCCCTCGGTCCATGCATGTTACTAGTCTAGATTATTACCTCCATAGTAGGAAATAACTTAGCTATCATAACATGCAATGTCACATTGATTAGGTTGTAGACTCACTTTGCCTTGATATGTGTGATGTTACAGTAACATACTAGCTAGTTACTCTATCTCTATCTTCGGTAACTCATTGCCACATAAGAAAAAGTGCTAATGAAAGGGTATGTATGCACACATGTGTGGTTTTGGTAATTAATGACAATCTCTATGGACCAATGTGTAAATTAAGTTTCACTTGTAGGTTTGTCCATTGGCATCGCTTGGACCATGTGTTGGTTTCAAGGTTGAAAAATAAGAATCTTTGTCCAAGGGCTTTGTGCATATTGGAATCATGTAGAAGAAGAACAACAAGATCAAGTATGTCTTGAAGAATAATAAGAAGAAGATGGAGTTTCTTATGGCCATCTTCAAGACATCATCAAGAAATAAAGTGCAAGCTCAAGATGCACCATCTCTAGAAGATCTCATGCGTGAAGCTTGCCATCCTCTACGATCATGGAATGATGAAGACGTGTTCAAAGAAGAGGTTTCCCCATGGAATATGGGGGAGCATTTCACAAGCCTTCATCAAGCAAGAGCAATCAAGAAAGGCGATCCATATTGAGAAGGACAAGAAGGTCTACATCAAGCTCAAGTGGAATGCTCAAGGAAAAAGTATGATCTTGATAGGTTCTCTATTTTAACGGTCTCTTGTAGTGTTGGGAGACCGGGTTTAGGATAGATAGTCGTACTATCAAGAGGGGCTCTCGAGTGAGTAGCTCGGTCGTATCTTTCAGAGAGATCTCAAACCTTTGCATACATAGCATCATCTTTATTGTTTGTTGTTTGGTTCTTGTCCATTTGAGGATTTAGAGCATGTGGTTATCTTCATAACAAGCTCTAGTTTATCAAAAAACAGATTTCCCTTGCATATCTTATTGCATTTTGATATTTCGGGTTTCTGACTCTACACTGTGGGAGATATCTCACATATATACGCTGTTGGGTTCGCAATTAGAAAACAAAAAATTTCTACGATGGGAACTATTATACGCCAAGATCTATCTACTAGATACAAGCAACGGGTGGATATACATCCATAGAAAACATACCCTTGAAGATCGACAAAGCATTGTTAATGAAACTAATTTCGTGGTTGCTGTAGTCGTAAACTTGCCGATCTCAAGATCGTGATGAAGTCTAGCGAGTCCAGCAGGTCCAGCACCACCAAGTCCAGCACCGCAAAGCAGCGGTGCATCTGTGATCGCACACACGTCCGGTACCCCGATAACCTCCATCCCTCGCTCCAGCAAAGCAGCGGAAGAAGCAACACCTTTCTAGATAAAGCCACCGGGAACATGTATCTCGCTAATCCGAGACCATGGAGAATAATTTCTAGAGGGGGAGATAGATCCTTCATAAGGAGGTGTGTGATAAGAGGAGGGGGTGGGGTGCCTTTTATAGGGAGAGGGGGCAACCCCTCACCATGGCTGGTGGCCAAGGGAGGTTCCCCCACTTCTTCCACATTCATGTGGGTGGATATCCCACTCACATAATTAGTCTTCCACTCAAAATTCCACTCACCTCCATTAAATTTCCACGAAATTTAATGCAAACTCTTATTTAATAAAGATCTATTATTTATTTTATTTAGAATTTTGTTAATTACTTTAATTAACGAAAAATCACATAAAATCCTTGCAACATTTCAATATCACATGCAGAACCAGTTTCTGCAATTTCACCCGAAACAATTTCGGTTTCCATCGAAATGATTCCAGTGCTTTCTTAAATCTTTATTTGAAACATATTTGCTCCAAATGGTATCAGTATCCCTTAAGTGTGTCACCCTATGCTTTGCGAATAATGTAGACATGGTCAAGACCTTTCTTCGATCAATAATCAGCAGCGAGACCTAGAGATCCGTACTATCTCCCACACATTCAACGATGACTCTAGTGATCGTGTGAACCTTTAATTTCATAACTAAATCCATTTGTCTCGCGATATATTACATGTCCAAGATTCTATCATTGGTATCTCCATATCTAGTTTGATCTCGTTACCGACATGCACTCTTTTCTCATTCCCGTGATATAACATTCTAGTGATCACATCACTTGCTTGCAAGCTATCTCAATGTGATATCACCGAGAGGGCCTAGAGTATATATATCCATCATCAGGATGGACAAATCCCACTCTTGATCCATGAGCCTCAACATAACACTTTCAGAGTACCCAAACCCACCTTTATAGTCACCCTGTTACGGTGTGACGTTTGATGTTATCAAAGTACTCTTCTAGTGTTAGCAATTAACATGATCTCATGGCTAAGGATTAAGATTACTTCGTATGATGTTATAGCAATATAAATATAATGACTTTGATTGTAATGCTATACTTCGGACGAATGTTCATCACATCATTCACCAATGTTATGACCTTGTTATTAATAACATCCAATGTCCATGATCAAGAAACCTTGATCATCTGGTTAATCGACGAGCTAGTTTATAAGAGAGGCATAACTAGGAACCCTTTATTTATTTATTAAACACACTTGTATTAATGTTTCTAATTAATACAATTATAGCATGTGATACGTTGCTAACGTATCTATAATTTTTGATGTTCCATGCTTGTTTTATATATACTTTCTTATGTTTTGTCCACACTTTGGAGTATTTTTATTCACTTTATTGGACTAACCTATTAACAAGATGACACAGTGCCAGCTGCCTGTTTTCTGCTATTTTTGGTTCCAAGAAAGTCAGAAAATGAATATTCTCGGAATTGGATGGGACAAAATCTAAAGTCAATATTTCACCGAGGAAGACACGGAGCCAGAATACGAGACAGAGAGGGGCCAGGGGCCGGCCACACCACCTGGCCGCGTGGCCAGGCCTGGCCCGCGCCAGGGGGTGGTGCCACCTAGGGAACCCCCTCGGCCTCCCCTTTCACCTATAAGATGCCTCTAATACAGAAACCCTAAGTACCCGATCAAAATTCCACGAAAGAGTCTGTAGCCGCCGTCATCTCCATCCCTAGATCGGGAGGGATCTGAAGCTCTTCCCGGCACCCTGTCGGAGGGGAGAATTCACTCTAGAGGCCTTCTTGATCACCATGCAAGCCTCCGGTGTGATGCGTGAGTAGTTCATCCCTGGACTACGGGTCCATGTAGTAGCTAGATGGTTGGTTCTTCTCCTTTGTGCTACCATGTCTAGATCTTGTGAGCTCCGTTCATGATCAAGATCATCTATTTGTTATCCTACATGTTGTGTTTGCGGGGATCCGATGGATATTGAGATGCTATTTCAGATTGATTATTGATTCTATCATGTCTTTATTATTTGTGATCTTACATGCTCTCTGTTGTTAGTAGATATCTTGGCCGAGTAGATGCTAGCAACTCCAAGAGGGAGTATTTATGCTCGATAGTGGGTTCATGCCTCTAGGAATCTCGGGAAGGGACAGAAATCTCTAAGGTACTAGATGTGTTGTTTCTACTAGGGAGAAAACAGCAATCCTTTGTTCATAGAACAATCGTATTGTTTACTTTACACACAATGCTTAATGCAATTATCTGTTGCTTGTGTTGGATAATTAGGCACAATTTCCGTGATTAATTCCAGAATATTAAACATGACAATACCAGCTACTCGCACATGTAACTCGAACATACTAGATGTACTAAACAACAAGATGAACGGAAACAGGCAGCAGCTAAACATGTACTCGCAGAACATGATTAATAACCAGACAGCAGCACGTCGCACGTACCGTTCGATTGCAGTAATCACAGCAGTAGCCTTGGGGAAGATTGGTCGAAGCAGACGGCGGTGAAGACGACGATAGGCAACACCACCCGACTTGGATGGAAGACGAGCCGTGATGCAGAACTTGAGCAGTCGCGCAGGACGCTTCCCAAAAACCTTATTCGCCCTCTCCCGTACAGGATCGCAAAGGCGAGTGGTTCCGGAGACCTGCTCTCCCGTCCGCCGGTGCACGCCGACAAGCGGGATGGAGTAGACTACGGTGGCGGCGCAAGCAGAGAGGTTGGCAAACCCTAGATTGGTTTTCTGTGTGTACGTGGTGGAAGCCGCACTGGAGTTTATATAGAGCGGGTCGGGAGTCCCGCATAGGGCACGTCGTGGACCAAGCCCATGTTGCGCATGTTCGGGTCGGTTACAGATAGCCCACGATCCAGGAGCGACCCGAATAGGCTAACTGTTGACACTCGGCGCGGCACGCGCGCGCGTCGTGACGAGACGAGCGGGCGGGCGGGCGTGCGTGCGAGCGACAGCGTCGTCGGAGGAGGAGCGCGCGTGTAGTTCTCCTCTTCTCACTCACTTTACTAAGTGGTGAACCACTCCACCTTATAAGGTGGTGTAACTCTCCTCCAACTTTCCATGTGGGACTAAACTTTAGCTCCCACTCCACTCATATGTGAGCTGCCACCGAATTGGGCCAAATCACACATGGGCTTCCACACACATGGGCTTTGAGATTTAGGGAAAATCTGAAATCTATATGAGTTTATTTATTTAGCCCATTATTTCTAACAGCTTGCAACCTAATACTGGAGGGGGTTCGGATGATAACCTGAAGGTGGATTATTAGTCATAGATGCAGTTGGATTACGGTCTATGTATAATGTTGTAATGCCTAATCAAATCTCATAGGAGTCAAGATTATTAGTATATGCATGTATGCTTTCTCAATGTTTGTCAATTGCCCCGCTGTAATTTATTCACCCAACATGTCATCTATCTTAAGGAGAATCACCACTAGTAAACTATGGACCCCGGTCCTTTCTTTTACCATCAATCTACAACTATTTACTATTTTTTGTTTACTTTCTGCAAGCTATTACTATCTTCCACACAATACGTTTAATCCTTTGTTTTCAGCAAAACCGGTGAGATTGACAACCTCACTGTAAGTTGGGGGCAAAGTTCTGTGGTTGTGTTGTGTAGGATTCCAAGTTGGAAACAACACCTTGGAGGTGTTTCCTTGCTCCTACTGGTTCGATAACCTTGGTTTCATAACTGAGGGAAAAACTTGTTGTTGTGCTCATCATACCTTCCTCTTGGGGTTCCCCAATGAGCTCAATATATTTTGGGCCATCAAGCTATTTTTCTGGCGCCATTGCCGGGGAGTCAAGGACATCTTCACAAGGGGAGTCCCTCATAACCAATCTCTTTACTTTGTTTTATTTATTTTGCTTAGTTTGTTTCTGCTTTGTTTGCTTGTTTCTTTATCAAAAACACAAAAAAAATTAGTTGTACTAGTTTGATTTCTTTATTAAAAACACACAAAAATGAGTACTCTTGAAAACACTAAGTTGTGTGACTTCACTAGCACCAACAACAATGATTTCATGTGCACACCTATTGCTCCACCTGTTCCTGAAGCTACTTTCTTTGAAATTAAACCTGCTTTACTCAATCTTGTTATGAGAGAACAATTTTTTAGAATTGGTACTGAAGATGTTGCTGCTCATCTAAATAACTTTGTTGAACTTTGTGAGATGTAAAAGCATAGGGATATAGATGGAGATATTATTAAGCTTAAATTGTTTTCTTTCTCTTTGAGAGGAAAATCTAAAGAATGGTTGCAATCCCTAACTAGAAATAGTATTGATTTTTGGATTAAATGCAAAGATGCTTTCATTGGAAAATACTATCCTCCTACTAAGATTATACCTATGAGAAGTGAAATAATTAAATTTAAACAATCTGATAATGAACATGTTGCTTAAGCTTGGGAAAGAATAAAATCTTTGTAAAGAATTGTCTCACTCATGGACTGACTGCTTGGATGATTATCCAAACCTTTTATGTAGGATTGAATTATTCTTCAAGAAATCTACTGGATTCTGCTACTAGAGGTACCTTTATGACCATTACTTTGGGTGTTGCAACAAAGCTTCTGGATAATATGATGGTTAACTATTCTGAATGGCACACTAAGAGAGCTCCACAAGATAAGAAGGTAAATTATGTTGAAGAGACCTCTTCCTTGAGTGATAAAATTGATGTTATTATGTATATACTTGTTAATGGGAAAGCTCATATTGATCCAAATCATGTTCCCTTAACCTCCTTGGTTGCTCAAGAAGAGCAAGTTGATGTGAACTTTATAAGAAATAATAATTTTGGTAACAATGCTTATGGTAATAACAATTACAGGCCTTACCCTCCTAATAATACTTATGGTTATCATGGCAAACCTGGAATACCTAGTGAAGGGAGAATTTTACAAGTTGAAAGAGCCACTAAAAACTTCATGCAAATGCAATATGAACAAAATAAATTATTTACTAAAACTATGGAGGAACAATCTACCATTTTGAAAAATATTAGTCATCAACTTGAGAGTTTAAATAGGGAAATCCCTAGTTTGCAATTAAAACTTTCTAACACTGAAAGAAATATATCATGTTTGTCTGAAGCACAATCCTCTTTGATTAATAAAATGGCTGCTAAACCTAAAACTATTGAGAATCCTTTTGCTGCTACTAATGCCATACAAGTTAGAATTGATGAAAATGTTAGACTATTAGCTGATTTGCATGCTAAGTGGGAAAGAGAAGATGAAATTGCTAAAAAATTTAGTATTTCTACTATCACTACCACTAATGTTGAAGCTAGTAAACCTAATGGAACCGTTTCTAATAAAAATGCTGAAATTCTTCAGAATATGGGAAACAATATCTCTACTGCTTTAGATGATAATTATGATTTTGATCTTGATGGTTGTAATATCTCTGAAGTAATTAAGTTCCTACAAAAGCTTGCTAAAAGTCCTAATGCTAGTGCTATGAATATGGCCTTTACAAAATACATTACTGATGCTCTCATAAAAATTAAAGAAGAAAAGATGAAACATAAAGCTTCTATTCCTATGAAATTAGAAGATGGTTGGGAACCCATCATTAATATGAAAGTAAATGATTTTGATCTCAAAGCCTTAATTGTGATCTTGATAGTAGTGTTTCTATTATGCCTAGAAAGATTTATGAAATGCTTGATTTGCCACCATTGGAAGATTGTTATTTAAATGTCCCACTTGATGATAATGCTAAAAAGAAACTCATAGGGAGTATTAATGATGTTCTTATTATGGTTAACAATGCCTATGTCCCCGTTGATTTCTATGTTTTGGATGTTGAATGCAATGCTTCTTGTCCTATTACTTTGGGAAGACCTTTTCTTAGAACTGTTGGTGTCATTATTGATATGAAAGAAGGCACCATTAAATATCAATTTCCACTCAAGAAAGGTATATAACACTTCCCTAAGAAGATAGATAAGATTCCTTTTGCCTCTCCTATGAAAACAAAATTTTCTCTTAATGCTTCTTTATTTGAGAATACTTGATCCTTTTTCTTGCTTCTTATGCCTAACTTAAAGGCGTTAAAGAAAAGTATTCATTGGAAGATAACCCAAAAGTTTTAGATGAGTCTTGGAAGTTATTAGCTTTCTAATAACCGCTCCTTATCCTTTTTATTTTATTTTTGTGCCAAGAGTAACTTCTAATGAGAGAGAGGTAATGCTTGGGAAAGTTGTTGTCTGGAAATAGATTTTTGTGCTTCGCTGTAAAAATTCGTGTAAAATCTTTGTACGTCGGTTTGAGCTGTGATTTTTTGTGCTTCTAACCCAGGTTGTTATCCAACTTTCGTTAGTTAAACACTTTTCGATTTGAGCAACATAAGATCTTCGAAAAAATTGGTTTTTATCTTCTGGTCTGTTTTGACAGATTTCTGCCATTATTTGCATTTGCTTCTTGTTGATTCCTTTTTGGGTTCCTTTTGGGGAATTGAGCTTTTTGAGGAAAGTGCTACAGTAGCTTGTGTTTTAATGGAAGTTTTATTGGTGTTGAAACTGAACCCAAAGACTTATTATCTTGAGTACACTAATGTTGCTAATAAAGATTGTGTGAAGTTTTGTATGAAGGAAAATTTTCATGTGTAAGGAGAGAATGATGTAATGAGATGAAGAATGGACTAAAGCTCAAGCTTGGGGATGCCGCCCCATGTCACCCCAAGAAATATCCAAGAAGTACAAGTGTCAAAGCTTGGGGATGCCCAAGGCATCCCCTTCTTCATCAATAAAAATCTCAGGTTTGTTTCGAACACTTCATTTTTATTGTTTCATGCACAGTTGTGTTGTTCTTGGAGCGTCTTCATTTTTGGTTTTTGGTTTTCGTTTGCTTGGTTTTCTTAGTTTTCTTGAATAAATTGGTTAGACCCCCTCTTTCATACATTATTTTTCGAATAAGTTTGGTTTGGACTGGAAAAGAGTAGGAACAGTTCATGCTTAAGTGGTAAAATGAGCTCGTTTTTGACTATGGCCTATGCTTTGTCATGTCATGCTTGATATTGTTTTGGCTTTATGCTTAGTGATTTTTGCTGTAGCATGACATGTTATAAACAATTGAGATTTCTTAATGTGCCTTGAAAGAATCATGCGTCGTTTTAGCATATTAAAGCATAGTATTGTGGTATTCTTCTTTGATGCTTTATTTGGGTTGACTTGGCACATGCTCACACCATGTTATGACTATCCCAAGTCACCATAGCCTTGATGATCCTTTAGTTTTCGACTTGCAATATCACTTTATGCTTTAGTTAATGATGTTTTGTCGCTTTGCATGATTATGGCCATTATTGCTCTCTTAATTGGTCGCTCCCAGTCTTTTGCTAGCCTCCATAACCAAGTATGAGTCCCACTCATGCATCCAACTCCAAATAAAACCAAGTTATTCCAAAGAGTCCACCAAACCTACCTATTAGCATTTGCTATTCCAAGTGTATTCATGTTTTTATCTATCTTCCGAATTAAACTTGTTATGAGAAAACTAGTGATTAAAGCTCTCACGAACTTGATGGCACATTTTACTTTTCTTGCCCCTAATAAACTTGAACCATCGTGTCATGTATGTTGTATATGCTTGCACTTATATGTTGGGGATTAGCAGAACCATGCTGTCACGGGGAACGCTTTCAACATTGCACTTGGTACTTGTACCTAGTTGATATCATGCTCTTTTGTCTATGGATGTCGTCGGTGTGAAATGAAAGGGGAGCTTTTAAGTCCATGGAGTTATGTATGTGTGTTAGAGAAAAACCTGGGCCGCTGGTCTAATCCATGCCTAATCATGGTGGAAACCTGCAGCGTAACCATAATGAGCAACCTATGAAGCATTCTTCTTATAAAAAAGAGATGGAGATTGAGAAAAAGAGAAAAAGAAAAAAAGATGAGAAAAGAGGAAAGAGAGAAAAAAGCACCATTTTCCCATGGTAAATAAGAAGATTGTTGAGATGCTCGTTGTCTGCTTGCCTTGTCATTTTTGATATGGGGATTCTACCGTATCATCGGGCAAGGGGCACCCCGTTTGGCGGTTCTCTATGATACACATGTACTTACTATGACAAGAACTTACCGGTAACTAAACTTGAGTAGCATGAGGAGCGGCCCTCGTATTCAAGGGACATGAGATTTCCAACGTATACTTTGTCAAGCATATACTCCATGGTTTGTTCACTTTAACCTTAATCACTTCAAGATGCTTATGATAGGGGCAATGAGAGCTGAAAGCTAATAAGTACCATAATGTTTGGAAGCTCTTTATGAGACTTGAATCCCTGCTTCCTTCTATGAAGGCCTTTCTTTTACTTTTATGTTGAGTCTCCATCTTCTATCTTTATGCACCTATTAAGAGAGCATAGTGGCCATTATTAGTTTAATGTGCATTGTCCCAAGACTTGTTGATTGATGCGTAATTTTGATATTGCTTGTTCTTAAACTATTTGTATCTAGTCACCCTTATGAATTTGAAGGTGTCCTATGCATTTATTTTTGCTACACTATGAGGGACAAGCTGAATACCATTCTCATTATGTTTTCTTTATGTGAAACAAACAAACGTCTTGCAAAGCATTGTTATACATGAATCTTTCGTTTGTGCCTTTTCATGCTACAACATAGTTGTTATGTCTTATTGTTAGAACTATATCTTTCATGCTATGTTGAAGTAATATGATTCCAGCTATCAATGTTTTACAAATACTTTGATCAAGTTTATGATGGTGCATGTCACCTCAAAAATTATTCTTTCTTTTTATCACTTACCTACTCGAGGACGAGCAGGAGTTAAGCTTGGGGATGTTGATACGTTGCTAACGTATCTATAATTTTTTATGTTCCATGCTTGTTTTATATCTACTTTCTTATGTTTTGTCCACACTTTGGAGTATTGTTATACACTTTCTTAGACTAACCTATTAACAAGATGCCACAGTGCCAGCTGCTTTTTTCCTGCTATTTTTGGTTCCAGGAAAGTCAGAAAATGATTATTCTCGGAATTGGACGGGACAAAAGCCAAAGTCAATATTTCACCGAGGGAGACAGGGAGCCAGAATACGAGCCGGAGAGGTGCCAGGGGCCGGTCACACCACCTGGCCGCGTGGCCAGGCCTGACCCGCGCCAGGGGGTGGTGTGGCCGCCTAGGGCACCCTCTCGGCCTCCCCTTTCGCCTATAATATGCCTCCGATATAGAAACCCTAAGTACATATGTAGCCGTCATCATCTCCATCCCTAGATCGGGAGGGATCTGAAGCTCTTCCCGGCACCCTAGCGGAGGGGATAATTCACCCTGGAGGCCTTCTTCATCACCATGCAAGCCTCCGGTGTGATGCGTGAGTAGTTCATCCCTGGACTACGGGTCCATGTAGTAGTTAGATGGTTGGTTCTTCTCCTTTGTGTTACCATGTCTAGATCTTGTGAGCTCTGTTCATGATCAAGATCATCTATTTGTAATCCTACATGTTGTGTTTGCGGGGATCCGATGGATATTGAGATGCTATTTTAGATTGATTATTGATTCTATCATGTCTTTGTTATTTGTGATCTTGCATGCTCTGCGTTGTTAATAGATATCTTGGCCGAGTATATGCTAGCAACTCCAAGAGGGAGTATTTATGCTCGATAGTGGGTTCGTGCCTCTAGTAATCTGGGGAAGTGACAGAAATCTCTAAGGTACTAGATGTGTTGTTGCTACTAGGGATAAAACAGCAATCCTTTGTTCATAGAACAATCGTATTGTTTACTTTACATGCAATGCGTAATGCAATTATCTATTGCTTGCAACTTAATACTGGAGGGGGTTCGGATGTTAACTTGAAGGTGGATTATTAGTCATAGATGCAGTTTTATTACGGTCTATGTATAATGTTGTAATGCCTAATCAAATCTCATAGTAGTCAAGATGATTAGTATATGCATGTATGCTTTATCGATGTTTGCCAATTGCCCCGTTGTAATTTGTTCACCCAACATGTCATCTATCTTAAGGAGAATCACCACTAGTGAACTATGGACCCCGGTCCTTTCTTTCACCATCAATCTACAACTATTTACTGTTTTTTGTTTATTTTCTGCAAGCTATTACTATCTTCCACACAATACGTTTAATCCTCTGTTTTCAGCAAAATCGGTGAGATTTACAACCTCACTGTAAGTCGGGGGCAAAGTTCTGTGGTTGTGTTGTGCAGGATTCCCAGTTGGAAACAACACCTTGGAGGTGTTTTGTAACACCCCAAATCTTTAATCAAGGTTATCAAGTTCCTAATCACCCAATTTAGGGTTAACAAAAAACTTTTATTAAGATAATGAATATGAAAGCATGTGTCTGTTGCATTAGTATAGAATTGTTTGAAAATGCCATGCTTGATTGTTTTAAATGTTGTGAAATGGTTTAAAGGTGAATGCCACATTATCTAGACCATTTACAAGCAAAATCAAAAGAGAAATAAATCAAATAAGAATAAAGAATGCAAATGGTCATTTTGACCATTTTAAACCAGTAGGCCACTTTAGGTGTTCCTAGAGGAGTATTTTTAACAGAAACATTTCTATCTCTTTTCACCCCTTGCTAGACCAAGTACAGATGTACCAGGGCCCACTTTACAAACTTACAAAAACATCTAGCAAATCAATTTAAAAGACAATTGAAAATTGAATCCAATTCATATGTGAAGATCACACTTTATCAAAAACCCATCAAATGAATTCACCTTGACAATCCCAAGAAAACCTAGTCTCTCAAGCTTAAGACAAGTTCACCCAAAATTTTGAATCAAAATTTCAAAAATAATTTTCATGTGGCCATTTCAGCAAACACTTGGCAGGCACAGAATAAACACTAGACTAGATGCACTATTTGGTACAATGAGCATCGACCATTTGGTCTCCTATTTAACCCCTTGTACCCTCTAAGCCTAACCCAACCCCATACCAGCTCCCCCCTTCGCCACTGGCACAGTGGAGCATCGCCCGTTCTTGGTCGTCGCCGGCCGACAGTGGGCAGCACGCCAGGAGCCACGCCAGCCTCGCCCAAGACGCGCACGAGACATGCGAGCTCCTACCGCCACCCCCTGTCCACCCCACGGTCGAAGCCCAGCCCTAGACCACACTAGCACCGCCTCTCTGCGCCATGTCCAGAGGACGCCAGTGCGCCGCGCCCGACCAGCTCGCACGCGCTGCGCCTTGACCTCCCCTCGTGTGCACAGACCTGCCATGATAGTAGCACCCCAGCAGACACCCCTGTTCGCCGCCGTGCGACCCGCAGCAGCCGCACGCCGCCGCAAACACCTCTGCCTCCGTCTAGAGCGCCGCACGCGCCCGACCAAACCCAGTCGCCCGATGCCTCGCCTTTAAGCTAGCAACGACCGCCAGGAGACACCGCACCATCCACCTACCCTAGCCATGGCCTTAGCTCTCTGTGCCGCCCTCGCCGGAGACGCCAGCCCGCACCGCTCGATCCCCTCGTTGAGCTATAAAAGGAGGCCACCCTAGCCTCCATTCCTCACAGCACTCGACTCCCCACTCACCATTGAGCCTCCTACACCCCTTCCTGGAGCAAGGCGAGCACCACCGTGCCGAAATTGCACCGGAGTCTGCCGCTGCTGGAGGAGAAGGGCGTCGTTGATTGCGACCACCCCAAGCCTCACCGTGACCGCACCTTGCTACGCCGTCGTCTACCACGCTGTTTGCCCCCGTCGCCAACCCTAGCTGGAGCCCATGTGAGCCCTGCCAGACCCCCACCGCCGCGCTAGGTCTAGTTCCCCGCCGGAGCTGTTCGTCGTTAGATTAGAAGTTGATCGCACAACTCAGATTCGCCCATACCGTTTTGCTTAGTTAGTTTCACTGACCAGTGGGTCCGCGCTATCAGCAGCCCGCTGCGCCGCGGAGTGCCACTGGGTCGGCCCGTTAGCTTTCCCGCGCTGGCCCAAAAAATCAAATAAGTGATTTTTCAATTTAGTTGAAATCACATTCTGTCCACTTATTCAAAAATAAATTCAGAGATTTTCACATAACCAAATTGCATGATTCAAATTTTGTTAGAAAGATAATTAAAATATCTATCCAAGCCCATTGTATTTAAATATTTGGAGTTAGAAATAATCTATAGCAAAAATAACAAGACAGAGGCTTTTGCAACTTCAAACATTTCTCAAAAATCAACCATAATAGCTTTTGAGTTGATTCCAACTCTCAAAAATCACATTTGACAATATCTATCTGAATATGTAATAATATTTAGGTTTGCATGCAGTGACTTTGGACTAGTACCAAAATAATACTATATAGGCATTTCTAGTCACTTTAAGTCATTTAAATGATAGTCTTAAACTTTATAAAATGTGACCAACCCTTTAAATCACATTCCCATGTATCAAAATATGTGGTGATGACATGTGTCCACATGATCCTATATTTTAATTGGAGAATATTAAATCTTAATTAATTTCAATGAGTAGAAATTACTTCTCAAATAAAATAATTAAAACTAGTGCTTTAATGGATGTGATGATAGTATATCATCAAGTGTGAGCCTTACTGTACTAAATAAACTAGTTAAGTATTGTTTGGTGATTGTGTATCCCGTATTCCTTTATAGACGATAGTACCGACCAAGTTTACGAGGAGTAGGGGTTCTACCCCGAAGAGGACGAAGAAAACTTCAATCACTGCACCAATCAAGGCAAGCTATTATTGGCAAGCTAACACTTGCAAGTTTCTTAAATATGCAAGCCATCACTACATGTAAGTTAACCTAAGCAAGATGCCTTAGGCATGCTTTGGTTATACATTTTGAGTTATACCTATCCCAAGTTTTACTAGCAAGCTTTACTTTTTGCTTTACCAAAGTTCTTTACTTTTAGTAATGCTTTGTAAGATTTTGGAAAGTAGTATAGATCGAATAAAGAGTATAAAACTAGGCCTATATTAGATGTCATTCTATGGCATGAGATTGAGATTAGCATCCCTCATTAGTGAACACTCTTAACTTAGTGGCTAGTGCTAAACCAAAAAATTGATCACTTTAGATGGGAATACTTGGTGAAAATGATTATGAAAACCTTGGAATGATGCTTCATTCTATTGAAATGTTTTGACATATGTTGAGAAACACAAATGGATGTGATGATGAAAATGTTGAGGCATGAGCCTTAGCCCTTTATAAAAACTGATGGTTGGCTTCGGATGCGATACCTTTCCAATTTTATCATACAACCACAATACCTGAATTGGGCAAGGCTTAGCCGGAAGTTTATATGTATTAGTATGGGTTCCATCATGGAGGAGGTTTGATCTGAGGCTACCTCTTGATGATGTCCACCTATGCAGTGCCTAGGATGGCAGATGGCCATGGCTGGGAGGCCAAGCTAATAGGAGAGGTGCTTATACTAGAGTGTGTAAAGGAAATGTTATGATTGATTATCCGCATACTAAGTATGATGATTCAGGGTTATCCCTGACGGATGTATCGAATTTTGTTGTGAAAGTATACCACCTCTACAGAGTGTTAAACTATTCGAATAGCCGCATCCGCGGTCATGGACAGTTGGAGTGGCCATACTATTCCGTCGTCAGATGTTTTCAAAACAACTTGTGAAATGAATTGTGACTTTGACTTGACCACAACAGGGTTGTGACTATGAAAACTAAGTTCCCACTTAGGTGATTTAGAACATTATGTTAGCTTTCTTTACTTCTGAACTCAGCTTAGGTTAAATTTAGCTTTTGCAAATAAACTTAGAGCTTAACATTCCTACTAGAACTACCTTACTTGTTAGTGATAGTTTGCGAGTACTTAAAGAGTACTCATGGCTTTGTCCTGGCTATTCCCGTGGCTAGACTATGAGGAGGACTATCAGGAATATGGGCAACAGGACGGCTACGACAACTAGGATCATCTCCCATCATCAGCATTGCCTATGACACTGAAGATGGAGCCCACTGCTACGCTTATTATTCTGCTGCTTGTTTGTATTAAGACTGGATCATGAGATCCTTTATTTGTGTAAGACCTTATTATGGTTTGTAATGGATGATGTACCATGATATCCAATATGTTATGTCTCGCAAAAATGGTAATCCTAGGATTGCGATGTATGGCATAACAGGCATCTGGGATTAAAAATCTGGGTGTTGACAAGTTGGTATCAGAGCCATCCTGACCATAGGAGACCCTAGTTAGAATGGATGTCCGAACAAAAACTTAGTTTCAAAACAAAATAAGTGAGTATTTATGAAAACCTATTCCCACTCTTATCCTTGATTCTCTCACAAAAATTCATCTTCCTAAAAAATTCTTACATTACTACATAAAATTTGACACACTTGATCACCTCACTAACTTACTCATCCTAAATTCTTATAGATGGAAGTTCAGTATTGGAAGTTCTACCAGTTGGGAAATGGAGGCCAGCTGATCCTTGAGAGGGATCTTGATGCACTATCTGAGTATCTTGAGCGTCCACATCCGGAATTCTTCAGAGCACAACTCAAGGATTTCCTAGGAGGAGATCTACAATGGCTGATAGTTGCAGATCTTCGAGGCAAGATGGAAGCACCCCTTTGTGAGAAGATTCAATTCACCATGATAGAGAACAACTGGCTAGATGGATTAGCCAGGGCTATGCATGAAGCTCTTGCCCGTCTATGTGGGCAAAACATCAACTTGATCTAGGGAACTTGCTTTGCTCACTACGCAAGGCGTGATTCTATGGGAGTGCCATTGGAGATGCCAAGTCATTCGGAGATGAAGCGCCAAGTGGAGAATCTTGACTTCCTACTGTATGATAGGCAGAAGGAATTGGACAATGCTCGAGCCTACGCCAACCACAACCTTGCCATTGCCGCCAAGAAGGACCAGACTTTCGCCATGCTCGTCAAGGATCGCCAATCACTTCGCCTTCAGTGCCAGAAGAAGGATCACACCATCGCTCGTCTTCGCAAGAAGGTGGCCAACCTCGAGAAGACCATCTAGGAACAAGAAGCTCAGCTTGCAGCAAAATAAGAAGAGGAAGAAGGTGAAGACATCAAGGGAGAGATTCACTCATACCTCAGTGATGACAACGACTACCTGGAGGATGATGCCATGGATTTCTACACCAATGATGATGACTCCAACTTCATTGATGATGAGTAGATGCACTTGATCACTACCGTAGGAATGAGTTGTATCGGTCCCACTATATCTTAGTTCACAGAATGGTTCTTAAAACAATCTATTTTCCTTTTATGTTGTGGTGTGTGTTGTATGGTTTGCTTGAATGAATGAGAAGTTGTTATTTTGTCAAACCTGAGTCAAACTCAAAGTTTTAGCTTTGAAAACAAAACCATAAACCTTAGAACTTTCGCTCTTACCTCGTGATCTATCTCCGTCTTCAGATGACTCGTGGAAACCAAGGAGGAAGCAGCTCATCGTAGGACCCGATGTTGCAGATTCTGCAGATGCTAGTTTCCGACCGTGAAGCTAGTAGAGCAGAGCGCCAAGCCAACCTAGCCACCCTGCAACAGATAGCTCAGATAGCCCACAATAATCAAGGACATGGAAATCAGGATCATCATGGATCCAAGCTTAAGAACTTTCAGAATACCAATCCCCGTATCTTCAACAAATCTGAGGATCCTTTAGATGCTGATGACTGGCTGTAGACAATGGAGAATAATCTAGAAGTCGCAGGAGTTGACGCTAATGATAAGGTATTGTTTGCCACTCATTATCTGGCAGGAGATGCAAGAGCCTGGTGGAATAGCACCTGTACTATGAACAACGGTCAAGTCATGACTTGGGAAGCTTTCAAGATCAAGTTCAGTCGCACCCATGTGCCGCAAGGATTAGTCACCAGAATGAGAAATGAGTTTAGGGAATTGAAGCAAGGAAGGATGACCGTAGTTGAGTAACGTGACAAATTTCTGTCCCTCGCTAGGTATGCACTCGATGAGATCAACACTGAAGCCAAGAAGAAGGAAAGGTTCCTGAATGGACTGCATGATGAGATGTAGACGGTTTTAGTCAACATCCATTTCAACGATCTAGAAGATCTAGTAGACTTTGCCATTCAGATGGAAGGGAAGATCAACCAAGCCAATGACAACCGCAAGCGCAGAATGATGCATCATACTAGGTCCCACAATACCCAGCAGTATGGCCCCAACCCATCTGTAGGATATGCCCCAAGAAATAATAGACCCCCAATGTCTCATCCAAGCTACCCCAATCGTAGCGGAGGAAACCTGAAGTCCGGAGGAAACCACAACAACAACCCCAGCAACTCCAACAACTTCAACCATGCACCGCCCAAGTCCAACAGCAACAACAACGACAACAACAATACTGCCCCAAGGACTGGAAGCAATGCCGTGCCTGTTGCAGCCAAAGACAAGTCCTAGATTACTTGCTTTGAATGTGGAGTCAAGGGTCACTACTCCAACGAGTGTCCCAAGAAGCTTGCAGCCACCACCAATGTGAATACCCCAGCTCAGCAGCAACATTGTGTTCAACCCGGAAGAAGATTTGCCCTAGGGAACTCTCTCAACCGCAACGGCCGTCTATTCCACATGAATGCTGAAGAAGCCCAAGGAGCACCAGATGTCGTGTTGGGTATGTTTTCTATTAACTCAGTACTTGCAAGAGTGTTGTTTGATTCTAGAGCATCGCACTCGTTTGTTACAGAAGAATTTGCATGCACTAGTAAGATTCAACCAACAAAATTGAAGCATGTTATTGTTGGGGATATACTTTCCGGGTATCCTCACAGTTCCTCACTGACCAGGGTGGCCCACTTCGGGTTAGAGCTTTGCTTCATGGGCGGCCCAGTCAAGGAGAAGAGACGGAGTCCAGTCCGGCTACGGGAAGGCCCAAAAGACTTACCGATATAGGCCCATAGTGTTACTTGTAGTTCAAGATGTACTCTGTAACTGACTCTTAGTCGTAGCCGGATAGATCTCTCCTATAAACCCTAGGCCGGATATCTATATAAGCCGTCCTAGGGAGAGCCTTTAGGGCACCTACCCTCACAATAGTCTACAATCTCAATTCGCACAGGCAAAACCCTTGTAACCCATATTCCGGCTCTGCCGTATTACTGGATTGCTAGTAGGAGTAGGATCCATCGAAAGCCAGCGGATTCGAACCTGGGTAAACTTGTGTTCTCACCATCTCGAAATACCGTACGTCTCACACCCCTCTCTTCCACACGCCTAGAGGACACCCTCATGGCGTACTTGTCATCAATCCAACAACAGTTGGTGCCCACCGTGGGGCAAGTGAGCTTCGGATCTGCATTCTGAGCGGAATCTGCAAGAATCAGAATCAGCGAGACTATCACCGTCGGTCGCATCCTCTACGCCAGCAACGTCCCTCTCATCGTTCTCGATGAGACCTGGATTCCGGCTAGGGAGGCCGTGACCGCCTACACCACCATGTCTTTCAGCGAGATCGATGTATACATCGGATTCGCTGAACCTGCCCCACCCACCCTAGCGGTGATGATAGAGGCAGGAGAAATTTCTGGGTCCCCTTTGTCCGCGGAGGCGGAAGAGTTCCGGATCTCAGAAAACCCTAATCCCACCTAGCCCGCACCAGTTGCGGAGATAGTGGAGAAATCTGAGCCTGAAGCAGACCTGGCGGTTCAAGTCGAATCTGGAGTGGATCTCCCTGGGGAGGCCGAATGCCAGATCGATCCACCCGCTGAGGTCGATATCCAAGAGGATCACAACAACAACTTTGCTTTCGTCCCTGCCAATGCCGGAACACATCAACCATTCCTGAGGCACACGTTGAGGTGTATGATGATGCAAGACGCAAGCGTGGATGAAGTTCTCGAGACTATCAGGATCTTCGAGGAAGCCCAAGAGGAAAGCCGCAACTACCTCAGGACCCACACGTCACACTTCGTCGGATACGTTGGATCCGGATCCGGCTCTGCCGATGCTGGAGAAAACACCGACTTAGTGCTGGAGGCGATCAGAACAAACACCGACCTACCCGCATCCTCGGGTGACTTGATGACGTCGGCTGATTTCCGAAAGTTCTCCGCGGAGTATGAAGAGGAGTATAACTCTAAAGCTGCAGAGGAAGGAGAAGCCATGGATGAAGGATCCGGGGAAAACTCTCCCAAAGCGCAGGATGACATGGATATCAGAGATAATCCCGAGGTCCAGAAGTCTGAAAGTACCGATCAGAGCTTGACTCCGGGAAACAGACCGTCTTTGCTACCAGCGCTGCCAAGAAGGCAAAGAAGAAGAACAAGAAGAACAAGACCCCGACAAAAGATCCTCCGGTGGAGGAAGTGATTGACGAGGAATATGAGGAAGACTCGGATGGAGCATTGATCCCAAAAGAGCCCAAAGAAGAGTCGGTGCATGGACACATGATCACCGAAGGTGTACGTAAACTCATCGATGTTGCATTAACCACACCTATTCCTACAGCCGCAGAACTTTCTGCGGAAGAGCTGGACGAAAGGGCCTAGGCCCTAGAAGCGTGTCGCTAAGTACTCCTTGATGAAGCTAAAAAACTCGAGGAAGAAAAGAAACGCATGGCAATAGTGGACAAGTACAATTCTGGCAGCATCAGAAGACCAGGAAACGTCATACTCATGATGACCTATTCCCACAGATTCACAAAGTCCTCTTCGGAGGAGACCATGGGATGTCTCGGCGCGACAGCAACGGGGATTGGGTGTATCCAATACTAGTGCAAAACACCGTTGCGGCTCGAGAAATCCTATCAAGTAATCCATGCCCAGACCAGATTCGATTGGGTATCAAACTACTCAACAAGGGTCTGGACCAGCAGAAGGCCGCCCTATCTGGAAGCCAAAAACTGGTCTCCAATCTGACCAATGCCGCACGGATCCGACCTGGAATGACGTAAGACCCCAACATGTTCCAGAACAGCATCACCGTTCCGACTGTCGAGAAGACAACTACTCAAGAACCGGATCTTTAGGACAACACCACAAAGCTGCACGTGACTGGCGTAATGTTGCCCCAGTTGCGGAGCAAGAGACAATTGCTGCACTGAATCCGAAGAATCCTCCCCGGCGAGAGCCGAATGATCGTAGGGAAGAAGATAAAGTGAAACGTCGAGAGGAGAACCGACAAATAATGCCACCTCCTAGACACACAAGCCGTCCGGCTGATGGACGAAGGAACGACGGACACCGTGCTGAGACAAGACGACAGAGGGCTCGTCATAATGAAGACCCTCCTCGGAACCGGAATAACGACGCTCCGGACGGAGGCCGGCGATCAGCGGGAAACCATCCAGCTGCTCCACCCTCTCCACCAAGTAGCCATCACAATGGCTCCCAAGGAGGCCAAGGAGGGCGTCGTGGTGGAGGAGGTGGAGGAGGAGGTGGTGGCAAAAGCCGAAGTCCGGCTCCAAGGCACCACGGCCACAGTCGTCATTTGGGACAATCTTTATCCCCAAGTGATGCAAGGCACAGGATTAACTCCAACATAGAGGCGCGGCGCTACGAAAACGACGATATATACATGGGCCCAAAGTGCTTTGGACTACGCATAAGAGCTACAAAATTCCTAGAAGGATTTGCTATCTCAAGACATATTCAAGCCTATGACGGTATAACTCGGCCAGATACTTGGCTCCAGGATTTTTTCCAGGCTTGCTGTATCGCCAAAGGCAGAAACAGCCTGGTCGCGACCCGATATCTCCCACTCATGTTGTGGAAGACAACGTGATCATAGCTCAATGAACTTCCGGAGAACACCATCCACAACTGGTATGATATGCAAAGTGCGTTCTTTCAGAATTTCGAAGGCACATATCGGAGGCCCTGTACGGTAGGAGACCTACAACGTTGCACCCAGAAAGCCGGAGAAACTTGCCGGGATTATCTTGGATGATGGATCGACACCAAAAACTCCTGTGAAGGAGTAAATGACCAAACTACGATTGAAGCTTTCGTTGCAGGACTCCCAATTGGTTTACTACGTCATCGCTTGAAGTGTGACAAGGTCACTGATTTGGGAGAAATGATAGAAACAGCGAGCAAGTATGCAGATGCTGACGACGACGCATAGGGATTACTTAACGCCCTAGATGTGCCATAGTCAGCAAAACAACCAAAGCAGCAAGCTCAAAAGCGCAAGAACACCTCGGAAGAAAAGCCCAACACGGAAACGATAGTGGTCACTGCTACTTTCGGGTCTGGAGGACGAGGAGGGCGCGGCAGTGGCCGTGGACGCGGTCACGAGACATCAAGAGTCCAGGGTAGAGGAGACCAACAACCCGACAAAACCTACTCATAGGCCGACATTGCCAATAACCCATGTGTGCATCACTTAGATGCCAATGGGGGCTCGTCCCACACAAACGCCGAGTGTCGTTTCAATGATGACATCAAGAAAGACGATACCGCTGGCTATAGGGCTAGCGGAAGAAGGGAAAGAAGAATCCCGAAAAGGATAAAGAGACCAAGGATGATTCCGACATGGAGGAAGCCGATGCTTCAAATCCCAAGCCGGAAGGGAAAAAGAATTTCCTGACAAAGAAAGACACTTATGTCACCTTCCTCGGATCTCAACCAACAAAGGTCAAGAAATCAGCTCTGTTGGGGATATACTTTCCGGGTATCCTCACAGTTCCTCACTGACCAGGGTGGCCCACTTCGGGTTAGAGCTTTGCTTCACGGGTGGCCCAGTCAGGGAGAAAAGACGGAGTCCAATCCAGCTACGGGAAGGCCCAGAAGACTTACCGACTTAGGCCCATACTGTTACTTGTAGTTCAAGATGTACTCTCTAACCAACTCTTAATCGTAGCCGGACTGATCTCTCCTGTAAACCCTAGGCCGGATATCTATATAAGCCGTCCTAGGGAGAGCCTTTAGGGCACCTACCCTCATAGTCTACAATCTCAACTTGCACAGGCGAACCCTTGTAACCCATATTTCGGCTCTGCCGTATGCTAGCAGGAGTAGGATCCGTCCAAAGCCGGCGGATTCGAACCTGGGTAAACTTGTGTGCTCACCGTTCTGGAATACCGTACGTCTCACACCCCTCTCTTCCGCACGTCTCGAGGACCCCCTCATGGCGTACTTGTCATCAATCCGACGACAGTTGGCGCCCACCATGGGGCAAGTGAGCTTCAGATCTGTGTTCCGAGCGGAATCTACAAGAATCAGAATCGGCGAGACTATCGCCATCGGTAGCATCCTCTATGCCAGCGACGTCCCTCTCATCGTTCTCGACGAGACTTGGATTCCGGCTAGGGAGGCTGTGACTGCCTACACCATCATGTCTTTTGGCGAGATCGATGTTTACATCGGTTTTGCTGAACCTGTCCCACCCACCCCAGCGGTGATGATAGAGGGAGAAGAATCTTCTGGGTCCCCTTTGTCCATGAAGGCGGCAGAGTTCCGGATCTTAGAAAACCCTAATCCCACCCAGCCCGCGCCAGTTGCGGAGATATTGGAGAAATCCGAGCCTAAAGAAGACCTAGCGGTCCAAGTCGAATCTGGAATGGATCTCCTTGAAGAGGCTGAATCCCAGATCTACCCACCCGCGGAAGTCGAAATCTAGGAGGAGCATATCAATGACACTGATTCCGGCTCTGATGACGCCAGGACAGATAGGCCTTTCCTAAGGTACACACTACGACGTATGATAATGCAAGACGCAAGCGCAGATGCAATTCTCGAGACCATCAAAAGTTTCGACGAAGTGGATCACGAGAGCCGCAGGTACCTTAGGAAGCACGCATCGCACTTCGTCGGATATGTGGGATCCAGATCCGGCTCTGCCGATGCTGGAGACAACACCGACTCTATGCTGGAGGCAATTGGAACAAACGCCGACGTACCCGCATCCTCGGATGAATCGATGACGTCAGCAGATTTCCGAAAGTTCTCTACGAAATATGAAGAGGAGTATAACTCCAAAGCTGTAGAGGAAGGAGAAGCAATGGATGAAGGATCCGAGGAACACTCTCCCAAAGCGCAGGATGACATGGAAGTCGGAGATAATCCCAAAGTCTAGATGTCCGAAAGTACCAATCAAAGCTTGACTCCGGGAAATGGACCCAAAGCCGTCTTTGCTACCGGCGTTGCCAAGAAGGCAAAGAAGAAGAACAAGAAAAACAAGACCCCGGCAAAAGAACCTCTGGCAGAAGAGGTGATTGCCGAGGAATACGAGGAAGACTCGGATGGAACACTTATCCCAGAAGAGCCCAAAAAAGAAGAGTCGGTGGATGGACACGTGATCACTGAAGGTGCACGTAAACTCATCGATGCTGCATTAACTACACCTATTCCTACACCTGCAGAACTTACTGCTAAAGAACTGGACGAGAGGGCACAGGCCCTAGAAGCGCGTCGTCAAGTACTCCTCGATGAAGCCAAAAACATTGAGGAGGAAAAGAAATGCATAGCATTTGCGGAGAAGTACAACTCCAGGCAATACCAGAAGACCAGGAAGCGTCATACTAATGACAACCAATTCCCGCAGATCCATGCCGTCCTTTTCGGAGAGGAGATGGGGAAGCCTCAGAAAGATAGCAAGGGGGATTGGGTATATCCAACCCCAGTACAAAATACCGTGGTGGCCCGAGAAATTCTATCGGCTAATCCAGGTCCGGAGGAGATCCGGTTGGGAATCAAACTACTCAACAAGGGACTGGAGCAGCAAAAGGTCACCATGTACGGAAGTCAAAAACTGGTCTCTGATTCCGACCAATGTCGCACAGATCCGGCATGGGCTGACGTAAGACCCCAGTGCGTTCCGGAGCAGCATCATCGCCCCGAACACCGGGAAGACAATTATTCGAGAACCGGATCTTCGGGACAGTACCACAAAGCTGCCCGTGGCTGGCGTAACGTTAACCTAGTTGCAGAGCAAGATGCAATTGCTGCACTGAATCCGAGGAACCTGCCCCGGCGAGAGTCGAAAGACCGCAGGGACGATGATAAGGAGAAACCTCGGGATGAAGACTGACAAAGGATGCCACCTCCTACACATGAAAGCCGTCTGGATGACGGACGAAGGAACGATGGACACCATGTTGGGACAAGCCGGCAGGGGGCTCATCACAATGAAGAGCCTCCACGGAACCAGAATAATGATGCTCCGGACGGAGGCCGACGATCAGCCAGAAAAAACCCAGCTGCTCCACCCTCTCCACCAAGCAACCATCACAACGGTGCTCAAAGAGGCCATGGAGGGCGTCGTGGTGGAGGAGGTGGTGGCAGAAGCCAAAGTACGACTCCAAGGCACCACATCCACAGCTGACACTCGGAACGATCTCTATCCTCGAATGACGCAAGGCACATGATCAACTCCAACATAGAGGCACGGCGCTATGAAAACGATCATATCTACGTGGGCCCAAAGTGCTTTGGACCATGCATCAGAGCTACAAGATTCTCAGAAGGATTTGCTATCTCACAACATATCCAGGCCTATGACGGCATTGCTCAGCCAGATATCTGGCTATAGGATTTCTTCCAAGCTTGCTACATCGCCAAAGGCAGAAACAGCCTTGTCGCAACCTGATATCTCCCACTCATATTGCGGAAGACGGCACGATCATGGCTTAATGAACTTCCGAAGAACACCATCCACAACTGGTATGACATGAAAAGTGCGTTCTTTTGGAATTTCGAATGCACATACCGGAGGCCGTATATGGTCGAAGACCTACAACGTTGCACCCAGAAGGCCAGAGAAACTTGCCGGGATTACCTCGGACGATGGATCAATACAAAGAACTCTTGTGAGGGAGTAAATGATCAAACTACGATTGAAGCTTTCATTGCAGGTCTCCCAATTGGTCTACTACGTCATCGCTTGAAGTGCGACAAGGTCACTGATTTAGGAGAGATGATAGAAACAACGAGCAAGTATGCAGATGTTGACGACGACGCAGATGGACTACTCAACGCCCTAGCTATGCCACAATCGGCAAAACAACCAAAGCAACAAGCTTAGAAGTGCAAAAATACCTCGGAAGAGAAACCAAATACGGAAACGGTAGTGGTTACTGCTACTTTCGGGTCTAGAGGACGAGGAGGACGCGGCGGAGGACGCGGGTGTGGCCATGGGACTTCGAGAGTTCAAGGTAGAGGAGACCAGCAACCAGGGAAAACCTACACTTGGGCCGACATTGCCAATAACCCATGTGTACATCACATAGATGCCAATGGGGGATCGTCCCACACCAACACCGAGTGTCGTTTCAATGACGACATCAAAAGAGATGATACCGCTGGCTATAGAGCTAAGCGGAAGAAGGGAAAGAAGAATCCTGAAAAAGATAAAGAGACCAAGGAATATTCCGACATGTAGGAAGCTGATGCTTCAAATCCCAAGCCGTAAGGGAAGAAAAAATTTCCGACCAAAAAAGACACTTACGTCACCTTCCTTGGATCTCAACCAGCAAAGGTCAAGAAAGCAGTTCTACATGAGCTCAACGCAATAGTTCCGGCTGTCCCCCAATACCTGGACTGGTCGGAAGTGGCAATCACATTTGACCGTGCTGATCATCCGCCTAAGCTACACAAGCGAGGAAAATACGCCTTAATCGTCAATCCACATATTGACGGTTATGGTTTCTCCAAGACCCTCATGGACGGTGGCAGCAGTATCAATATTCTCTATGTCGAAACGCTACGCCGGATGAAGATCTCGGAGACCTAGCTGAACCATATCTCTGTGATCTTTCACGGAGTTGTCCCAGGAAGACAAGCTAATTCTCTGGGAGAAATCACTTTGGATGTTACCTTTGGAACTCCAAAGAACTATCGGACGGAGGCACTTTCCTTCGAAATGGTCCGTTCAAGAGCATGTACCACGCTATATTCAGACGTCCGGCTTACTGGGCTTTTATGGCTCGTCCATGTTGCATTTACAATATGATGAAAATTCCAGGTCCCAACGGTGTAATCACCATCAGGGGAGACCCGAAGAAAGCGCGAGAGTGCGAGGATGGAAATGCCACCTTTGCTGAAGCCGTGCTGCACGCCCAGGAGTACCAGGAGATCAAGAAGAGCATAGATCCGTCTGAGATGCCCGCAACAAAGAAGGAGGTGACCAAGCCAAATCCGGAGTTCAAGGCATCAGAAGAGACAAAGAAGACACCGTTAAAGGATGATGACCCCTCCAAGGTGACCCAGATAGGCGTAGGCCTAGATAGCACATAGGAAAGCACGCTCATCAAGTTTCTCAAATCAAATCAAGATATCTTCGCATGGCAGCCATTTGACATGACCGGAGTACCTAGGGAACTTGCCGAGCACTCTTTAAATGTAAACCCAAATGCTAAACCCGTCAAACAGTCCTTACGACGTTTCGGCAATGAAAAGCATAAGGCAATAGCTAAGGAACTAGCGCGGCTCGAGTTAGCCGGATTCATAGAAGAGGTCATCCACACTGAGTGGTCGGCCAATCCTATAATGGTCCCTAAAAAGGACACCACTGATTTAAGGATGTGTGTTGATTATACTGCCTTGAACAAGGCTTGTCCAAAAGATCCGTTCGCACTGCCTAGGATTGATCAAGTTATCGATTCTATGGCAGGCTCGGAACTCCTCGGTTTTCTCGACGCATACTCCGGATATCACCAAATCCGGATGAAGGAATCTGACAAAGTCAAAACTTCATCCATAACCCCCTTCGGAACCTTCTGTTTTGTTACGATGCCCTTTGGGCTGAAGAACGCAGGAGCTACCTACCAGCGCACGATGCAGCGTTGCCTCCACGACCAACTCGGACGCAATGTACATGCATACGTGGATGATATTGCGGTGATGTACAAAAAGAAGGAAACGCTGATTTCCGACTTGGAGGAAACATTCGCCAATCTACGAAAATACAACATCATGCTTAACCCGAAGAAATGCTTCTTTGGAATACCAGCCGGAAAATTGTTAGCTTTCATCGTGTCTCCAAGAGGCATAGAGGTGAACCAGGACAAAAGCAAGGCTATACCCAATATTTCCAGGCCAACTCGCCTGAAGGACGTACAAAGACTAACTGGTTGCATTGCTTCAGTCAGTCGGTTTGTAAGCCGGCTTGGTGAAAGAGTCGCACCATTATACAAACTCTTGAAAAGGACCAAGGATTTTGTGTGGACCGACGAAGCTGAAGCTGCACTACAAGACCTAAAGAAAGTACTCTCATCTGCTCCTATCCTTGCTACGCCGGAACCACAGGAACCGATGTTGCTTTATCTTGCTACGACAAACAAAGTCGTTAGTATCGTCATGGTGGTGGAGAGACCGGAGGAAAATCAGGAACATCTGGTGCAGCATCCGACTTACTTTGTCAGTGAGGTCCTGACAGAATCAAAACAGCGGTATCCGCACTATCAAAAGTTGGCTTACGGTGTTTTTCTAGCATCTCGTAAGTTACGACACTATTTTTAGGAGCATCCAATTACCGTGGTGAGCACAGCTCCCATGAGAGATATAATCAACAATAGTGACGCCACAGGACGCGTCGCCAAATGGGGCATAGAGCTTTCAGCTTTTGATATTGAGTATAAACATCGGACAGCAATCAAATCCCAAATCCTTGCCGACTTTGTCGCTGATTGGACAGAGACGAAGGAGAATATGACCCTCCCTGAGTCGGAATATTGGACCCTCTACTTTGATGGGTCTAAGGCTCGAGGGGGCTCGGGGGCTGGCGTGGTGCTCAAATCACCCCAAGGAGATAAACTTCTATACGTGTTGCAGATCCACTTCACAGCGACAAACAATATTGCCGAGTATGAAGCATTGCTACACGGAATCCAGATTGCTAAGGATATTGGCATCCGGCATTTGATGTGTTATGGAGATTCGGATCTTGTTGCTCAGCAAGTTTCGAATATTTGTAATGCAAATAAACACATGGCAGCATATAAAGCTGTCGTGGATGATTTATCTAAATCGTTCAAAGGGTTTGAGGTTCAACACATCCCTCGAGCAGAAAACGAGGAAGCGGATGCACTATCTCGGATAGGCTCTGCACGGAAAGAGGTCCCGGATGGCGCTTTTTTAGAGCACCTCAAAGTTCGCTCAATAAAGGGAGTAGATGAGGAATATCCGACCAAATCCAACTCACCTCTAATAGCAGTTCTGGCTGTAATTCCCAGCTGGACTCAACCCTACCTTGATTATCTGGTAGATGGCAAATTACCCGAAGACGAGGTTCTGAGCCAGCAGATTATCTGACGAGCGAAAGCCTATACTATAGTTAAAGGTGAGCTCTATAAGCGGAGTGTTTCTGGGGTTTTTTAGCGCTGCGTATCTCTAGAAGAAGGAGTGGAGATCTTAAGAGAAATCCACGAAGGCGAGTGTGGTCACCACGCTGCAGCCAAATCTTTAGTGGCAAAAGCTTTTAGACACGGATTTTTCTGGCTTACAGCTCAGGCAGATGCCGAACGATTAGTCAAGACGTGCAAGGGTTGCCAAAAGTACGCAAAACAAGCTCATGTTCTGGCTGATCAGCTGCGAACAATACATATAACATGGCCTTTTGCGGTCTAGGGGCTTGATATGGTAGGACCGTTTAAACGAGCCCCAAGTGGATTTACTCACCTCTTAGTGATGGTGGATAAATTCACAAAATGGATTGAGGCCAAACCCATCACTAGTTGTGATGGAGCAACATCCAAAAGATTAGTCGAGGATGTTATAATCCGGTATGGTTATCCGCATAGCATTATCATGGACAACGAGAGTAATTTCTCTATGGGAGAATTGGCCGAATTCTGCAACGAACAAAATATCTGGCTTGACATTGCATCAGTCGCACATCCACAGGCTAATGGACAAGTCGAAAGAGCAAATGGTTTAATCCTGCAAGGCCAAAAACCGAGACTCGAAGCACCACTACGACGTGCTACGGGAGCTTGGGCAGAGGAATTACCCTCTGTAATATGGGGTTTACGAACAACTCCGAACAGGTCAACCGGATACACACCTTTCTTCTTGGTCTATGGCGCAGAAGCAGTTCTTGCTAGTGATTTGATTCACACTTCTCCTAGAGTGGCCGCGTATATTGAAGAGGATGCCGAGATTTCTCGACAAAATGATCTCGACTTAGTCGAAGAAGTTCGCGTCGTTGCTAAAATGAGATCAACAGCCTATCAGCAGAAGTTACGCAAGTATCATAGCCAGAGAGTCCGAAACAGATCTTTCAATAAGGGTGATTTGGTTCTCCAGCTTGTGCAACAAAGAAAGCACAAACTTTCCCCAGTATTGGAAGGGCCCTTTTGTTGGGTCCGCACCATAGAAAACAAAAAATTTCCTACGGTGTGAACTACACGCCAAGATCTATCTACTAGGTACAAAGCAACGGGTGGACATACATCCAACGAGAACTTACCCTCGAAGACAACGAGTTGTGTTAACGAGTAGGAACTCGTGGTTGATGTAGTCGTACACTTGCCGATCTCAAGATCGTGAGGAAGTCTGAGCGCCGCAACGCAGCAGCGCATCCGCACTCGCACACACGTTCAAGCCACCGGACAACCTCCACCTCCTCGCTCCAGCGATCCAGCGGAAGCAGCAACTCCTTCCAGACGAAATGCCACCGGGAACATGTATCTCGCTAATCTGAGACCATGGGGAAATAATTCTAGAGGGGGAGAGAGATCCTTCACAAGGAGGTGTGTGGATGAAGGAGGGAATGGGTGGCCTTTTATAGGAGGAGGGGGGTGCCCCTCCTCTCCATGGCCGGCGCATGGGGGGGTGACCCCTCACCTCCCCCATTCATGTGGTGGTAACCCCTCCACATTAAAATGCCTCTTCACATTCCCTTTTAAAGTCTCCACTTTAAATGCATTAAAATTCTCCAAGTTTAATGCTCTCTCATTTAATAAAACTCTTTTATTAAATTTATTCAGAATTTTGTTAATTAATTTAATTAACAAACATTCACATATAACCCCTTGCAATATTTCAATATCACATGCAGAACCACTTTCTGCAATTTCACCCGAAACAATTTTCGGTTTCTATTGAAACAATTCCTGCGCTTTGCAATTCTTTCGTCTGAAACATATGTGCTCCAAAATGGTGTCCGGTAACTCTTAAGTGTGTCACCCTACGGTTCGGGAATAATGCAGACATGATTGAGACCCTTCTCCGATCAATAATCAACAGCGGGACCTGGAGATCCGTACTGACTCCTACACATTCAACGATGACTTCTGTGATTGTGAGAACCTTTAACGCTTGTAACTAAATCCCTTTGTCTCGCGATATATTACATGTCCGAGGTTCGGTCATCGGTATCTCCATACCTAGTTTGATCTCGTTTCCGACATGCTCTCTTTTCTCGTTCCCGTGATATAACATTCTAGTGATCACATCACTTGCTTGCAAGCTATCTCAATGTGATATCAATCGAGAGGGCCCAGAGTATATCTATCCGTCATCGGGATTGAAAAATTCCACTCTTGATCCATGAGCCTCAACATAACACCTTCGTAGTACTGAACCCATCTTTATAGTCACCCTGTTACGGTGTGACGTTTGATGTTATCAAGATACTCTTCAGGTGTTAGCAATTAACATGATCTCATGGTCTAAGGATAAAGATTACTTCGTATGATGTTATAGCAATATAAACATAATGACTTGATCGTAATGCTATACTTCGGATGAATGTTCATCACATCATTCCACCAATGGTGTGACCTTGTTATTAACAACACCCAATGTCCATGATCAGGAAACCTTGATCATCTTGTTAATCAACAAGCTAGTCTATAAGAGAGGCATAACTAGGAACCCTTTTTGTTTATTAAACACACATGTATTGATGTTTCCGATCAATACAATTCTAGCATGTAAAATAAACATCTATCATATATAAGTAATACATAATAAAAACTTTATTATTGCCTCTCAGTGCATATTTCCTTCAGTCTCCCACTTGCACTAGAGACAATAATCTAGTTCACATAGTGATAAATCTAACACCCATGGAGTTCTTGTGTTGATCATGTTTTTCCCTAGGGAGAACTTTAGTCAATGGATC
The DNA here is from genome assembly GCA_910589775.1 of Avena eriantha. Lineage (NCBI taxonomy): Eukaryota > Viridiplantae > Streptophyta > Magnoliopsida > Poales > Poaceae > Avena > Avena eriantha. The sequence goes on along the minus strand of OU342741.1, from coordinate 496,062,516 downwards.
TGCTACATTTAGGTCCGTGTGTACTTTACAAATCTTTATATCTCCATCCTTGACATGCTCGCCGATGGAGTGAAACCGGCGCTTAATATGCTTGGAATTCTTGTGAGACCTCGGTTCCTTTGCGTTGGCTATGGCTCCATTGTTGTCACAATAGATCACCATTGGGTCCAATGCACTAGGAACCACACCTAGTTCCGTAATGAACTCTTTTATCCAAACCGCTTCCTGTGCCGCTTCTGAAGCAGCAACATATTCCACCTCCGTTGTTGATCCAGCCACCACAGGTTGTTTGGAACTCCTCCAACTAACTGCTGCTCCGTTCAAGAGAAATACGTATCCGGATTGAGACTTCGAGTCATCCGAATCGGTGTCAAAGCTAGCATCGACATAACACTTAGCGACTAGCTCTTCTTCGCCTCCGTATATAAGAAACATATCCCTAGTTCTTCTCAAGTACTTGAGGATGTTCTTTACCGCTATCCAGTGTTCCGAACCTGGATCAGATTGGTACCTACTAGTCAAACTAATAGCATGTGCCACATCCGGTCTTGTACATAGCATGGCGTACATAATAGAGCCTATGGCCGAGGCATAGGGGATCTTATCCATCATCTCTCTTTCTTCCGCCATAGCCGGACTTTGAGTCTTACTCAATGTCTTGCCTTGCAACATAGGTAAGAACCCCTTCTTACTTTCGTCCATATTAAACTTCTTTAATATCTTATCAAGGTATGTACTCTGCGATAGCCTAATTAGGCGCCTTGATCTATCTCTATAGATTTTAGTGCCTAATATATATGATGCTTCACCAAGGTCTTTCATCGAAAATTTGCTGTTTAGATAACTTTTAACATTGTTTAAAAGATCTATATCATTTACAATCAATAATATGTCATCCACATATAATATCAGAAATGCCACATTGCTCCCACTCACTTTCTTGTAAATACAAGCCTCTCCATAAGTTTGGACAAATCCAAACTCTTTGATCACCTCATCAAAGCGAAGATTCCAACTCCGGGATGCTTGCTTCAGTCCATAGATGGATCGCTGAAGTTTGCATACCTTATTAGCATCCTTAGGATCGACAAAACCCTTAGGTTGTATCATATACAACTCTTCTTCAATATTACCATTGAGGAACGCAGTTTTGACATCCATCTGCCATATTTCATAATCGAAATATGCAGCAATTGCTAACATAATCCTAACCGACTTAAGCATCACTACGGGAGAGAATGTCTCATCGTAGTCAACTCCTTGAATTTTGTCGAAACCCCTTTGCGACAAGTCGAGCCTTATAGATGGTCACATTACCACCAGCATCAGTTTTTCTTTTGAAAATCCATTTATTCTCAACGGCCTTTCGATCGTGAGGTAAGTCCACCAAGGTCCAAACTTGGTTCTCGTACATGGATTCCATCTCGGATTTCATGGCTTCTAGCCATTTGTTGGAATCCGGGCTCATCATCAGTTCTTCATACGTCGCAGGGTCATCCATTTCATCAACCATGAAATTCACAACAGGATTGCCGTACAGTTCAGGAGTTGCACGTGTCCTGCTTGACCTACGAGGTTCGGTAGTTTCCTCTTTCGGAGTTTCATGATCAATATCATTAGCTCTCTCTTAATTAGGTGAAGTCAACTCCGAAACAACTTCCGGTGCTGCGCCACTCGCCATTTCATGAAGAGAAGGTTCAATAACCTCTTCGAGTTCTACCTTCCGACTACTCACACCTTTCGCGAGAAACTCCTTCTGAAGAAAGGATCCATTCTTGGCAACAAAAACCTTATCCTCGGATCTGTGATAGAAGGTATACCCAATCGTTTCCTTAGGGTATCCTATGAAGACGCATTTTTCCGCTTTGGGTTCGAGTTTATCCGGTTGAAGTTTCTTCACATAAACATCGCATCCCCAAACTTTAAGAAATGATAGCTTAGTTTTGTTTCCAAACCATAATTCATACTGTGTCGTTTCAACGGATTTAGATGGTCCCCGATTTAAAGTGAATGCAGCTGTTTCCAGTGCATAACCCCAAAATGATAGTGGCAAGTCAGTCAAAGACATCATAGATCGAACCATATCCAATAAGGTACGATTACGACGTTCCGACACACCATTACGTTGTGGTGTTCCGGCAGGCGTGAGTTGTGAAACTATTCCACACTCTTTCATGTGTGTGCTAAACTCGTAGCTTAGATACTCTCCTCCACGGTCAGACCATAGAAATTTGATCTTTCTATTACGACAATTTGCCACTTCATTCTGAAATTCCTTGAACTTTTCAAAAATTTCAAACTTGTGTTTCATCAAATAGATATACCCGTATCTACTCAAATCATCCGTGAAAGTAACAAAATAACGATATCCACCTCACGCCGACACACTCATTGGTCCACACACATCAGTATGTATGATTTCCAATATATCTATCGCCCGTTCCATTGAACCGGAAAATGGCGTTCTAGTCATCTTGCCCATAAGGCATGGCTCACATGTATCAAATGATTCGAAATCAAGTGATTCCAAAAGTCCATCAGAATGGAGTTTCTTCATGCGTTTAACGCCAATATGACCTAGACGGCAGTGCCACATATATGCAGATATATCATCATCAAGTTTAATCTTTTTAGCACTAACATTGTGAATGTGCGTAATATTACTATCGAGATCCATTAGAAATAAACCATTCAACACAGGTGCATGACCATGAAAGATATTATCCATATAAATCGAACAACCATTGTTTTCAGATTTAAACGAATAACCACTTTGCATCAAACATGATCCGGATACAATGTTCATGCTAAGTGCAGGCACCAAATAACAATTATTCAGGTTTATAACTAATCCCGATGGCATATGGAGAGGTAGTGTCCCGACGGCGATCACATCAACTCTTGATCCATTGCCGACCCGCATCCTGACCTCATCCCTTACTAGTTGTCGCTTGTTTCGCAGCCCCTGAATCGAGTTACATATATTAGCAACCGATCCCGTATCAAATACCCAGGTGCTACTGCGAGTACTAGTCAAGTACACATCAATAACATGTATATCACATATACCTTTGTTTGCCTTGCTGGACTTCTTGTCCGCCAAATACTTGGGGCAATTGCACTTCGAATGGCCAGTCCCCTTGCAATAGTAACACTCGATGTCAGACTTAGGGCCAGCTCGGGGTTTCTTTTCATGTGTGACAACAGATTTGCCACCCTTCTTTCCCTTATGCTTGCCTTTCTTGTCCTTCTTGAAACCGGTAGTCCTATTGATCATGAACACTTGATGTTCTTTCCTAATCTCCACTTCTGCAGTCTTAAGCATTGACAAAAGCTCGAGAAGAGACTTCTTCATGCCCTGCATGTTATAGTTCATCACGAAGCTCTTGTAGCTAGGTGGCAGAGATTGGAGAACACGATGTATGCCCAAGTCAATGGGAATCGTTATTCCCAAGGACACAAGTTTATCGGCGTACCTAGACATTTTGAGTACGTGCTCACTAACGGAGTTGTTCTCCTCCATCATGTAGCTAAAGAACTTTTCATTAGCATTATAACTCTCTATGGCAGCATGGGTGTCGAAAATCATTTTCAATTCTCCCATGGTATCAAAGGCATTGCCATTTTCGAAGCGCTTTCGAAGTTCTGGCTCTAGCCCATACAATATGCCGCAATGAACTAAGTTGTGGTCCTCCTGACGAGTCACATAGACATTCTTTTCCTTGTCAGGGGCATCAGGAGCTAGTGGGGGGCCTAGCGGCACATCTAGCACATATTGCTTTTGTGCAGTAGTGAGGAGAATCCTCAAATTCATAGCATAGTTGGTGAAGTTGCTACCATTCGTAGCAAGTTTCTCTTTCTCCATGAACACATTGAAATTAAAAGCAGGTGGTGCCATCTACAACACAATTTGTAAAGTTTATTTAGACTAAGTTTATGATAGAGTGAGTTCAACTAATCCAAATTACTAATGAACTCCCACTCAAAAACGACATCCCTCGTGTCCATTTGGTGATTACATGAACCAAATCCACTACACCAAGTCCGATCATCACGTGAGTCGGTGTAGCTTCAAAGGCGAGCATCTGTATGGGCATCATATCAACCATATGACTCATGCTTAACCTTTCGGTCCATGTTCCGATGCCATGTCTATACATGCTAGGCTCGCCAAGTAAGAACCTCAGTACTCGCGTGTGTAAAACTGTCTTACACCCGTTGTATGAAAGCGTAGAGTGGAGTACACCTGATCATCACGTGATGTCTCGAAACACGATCCATAGAACGGTGCATACTTAAGGAAGAACACATTTTAGCTAGATATCTAAATGAGGGATCATCTTACAATGCTACCAAAAGCGCCAAACTAGCAGTATAAGATGCTAACATCTAATGTGTAAAGTGAGATGATATGGTCCATGCATTTGATATCTATCATTTGCATCGTGGTATGATATCTATCATTCCTTTGTGTGTAAGGCCAAGGTCTATGGAACTTACACGTTGAATGTGTTGTGAGAGTATCTATCATACATCTACTTACAACAATACCATATCAATACACTAGCCCAGCATCGATCTAAACTAGACGCCTCTAATTTATCAATTGCAAGTTTTACGTGGCTTAGGGATTTCGGAGATAGAACCGTTCTCACCTACGAACATGAACCACAACGAGGATAAGTAAGTTATTAGCAACTCGCTGTAAATCAGATATTGACTATAGTAGGAGAGACAGACACTCGCCAGCCACTTATGCAAAACAAGTTGCATGTCAGTCGTGGAACCGGTCTCATGTACGATGACATGTAAGGTTGGTCCGGGCCACTTCATCCCACTATGCCACCAATATCCAAAATACATAGAAGATGCAATAACATGATCATCATCGCCCACATATAAACATATGTGTACTACCCGTGCAAAGCACCTACGCATAGATCAGGCTCTAATACCACTGTTGGGTCCGCAGCATAGAAAACAAAAAATTCCTACTGTGTGAACTACATGCCAAGATCTATCTACTAGGTACAAAGCAACGGGTGGACATACATCCGACGAGAACTTACCCTCGAAGACAAGGAGTTTTGTTAACGAGTAGGAACTCGTGGTTGATGTAGTCGTACACTTGCCGATCTCAAGATCGTGAGGAAGTCCGAGCGACGCAACTCAACAGCGCATCCGCACTCGCACACACGTTCAAGCCACCGGACAACCTCCACCTCCTCGCTCCAGCGATCCAGCGGAAGCAGCAACTCCTTCCAGACGAAATGCCACCAGGAACATGTATCTCGCTAATCTGAGACCATGGGGAAATAATTCTAGAGGGGGAGAGAGATCCTTCACAAGGAGGTGTGTGGATGAAGGAGGGAATGGGTGGCCTTTTATAGGAGGAGGGGGGTGCCCCTCCTCTCCATGGCCGGCGCATGGGGGGTGACCCCTCACCTCCCCCATTCATGTGGTGGTAACCCCTCCACATTAAAATGCCTCTTCACATTCCCTTTTAAAGTCTCCACTTTAAATGCATTAAAATTCTCCAAGTTTAATGCTCTCTCATTTAATAAAACTCTTTTATTAAATTTATTCAGAATTTTGTTAATTACTCTAATTAACAAACATTCACATATAGCTCCTTGCAATATTTCAATATCACATGCAGAACCACTTTCTGCAATTTCACCCGAAACAATTTCCGGTTTCTATTGAAACAATTCCTGCGCTTTGCAATTCTTTCGTCTGAAACATATGTGCTCCAAAATGGTGTCCGATAACTCTTAAGTGTGTCACCCTATGGTTCGCGAATAATGCAGACATGATCGAGACCCTTCTGTGATCAATAATCAGCAGCGGGACCTGGAGATCCATACTGACTCCTACACATTCAACGATGACTTCTGTGATCGTGAGAACCTTTAACGCTTGTAACTAAATCCCTTTGTCTCGCGATATATTACATGTCTGAGATTCGATCATCGGTATCTCCATACCTAGTTTGATCTTGTTTCCGAGATGCACTCTTTTCTCGTTCCCATGATATAACATTCTAGTGATGACATCACTTGCTTGCAAGCTATCTCAATGTGATATCACCGAGAGGCCCAGAGTATATCTATCTGTCATCGGGATTGACAAATTCCACTCTTGATCCATGAGCCTCAACATAACACCTTCGTAGTACTGAACCCATCTTTATAGTCACCCTGTTATGGTGTGACGTTTGATGTTATCAAGATACTCTTCAGGTGTTAGCAATTAACATAATCTCATGGTCTAAAGATAAAGATTACTTCGTATGATGTTATAGCAATATAAACATAATGACTTAATCGTAATGCTATACTTCGGATGAATGTTCATCACATCATTCCACCAATGGTGTGGCCTTGTTATTAACAACATCCAATGTCCATGATCAAGAAACCTTAATCATCTTGTTAATCAACAAGCTAGTCTATAAGAGAGGCATAACTAGGAACCCTTTTTGTTTATTAAACACACATGTATTGATGTTTCCGATCAATACAATTCTAGCATGTAAAATAAACATCTATCATATATAAGGAATACATAATAACAACTTTATTATTGCCTCTCAGGGCATATTTCCTTCACCTTTTTAGTTAGTCGAGTATTGCACAATGGTTCATACTACTTAACTAACATGAGCCCAGTCAAAGAAAGACCTGCTACTAAGAAGAGAAAGAGAGCTGGAGGAAGTATAAATCTGGATGAGTTAGACAGACCATGGAATATTGCTCAGCTACGTACCTTTTATTCTTAGTTTATCCTTCTTTGTAATCATACATATGTACATGTTCTGTGAGAAATTAAAGTCTTGGTTGCCTCATGTTTTTTCTGAGAAGTTTTTACCATCTTATTTCCTAATGATCATGTCATAGTCGAAACTCCCAGAATACTTGAAAGTACTTTATGCTCATGCTTGTTCTGGTTTAGAATTCCGATTCTAAAAATGCTACCTTCGAGTATAACTCTAAAGTTTCTAGTCTATACTTTGGTTATTTGTCTGATTGCCGGATGCGGGTATTTTCCGAGTAGTGAATTGTTGGTACTGGAAGCCGGCTTTGTTTCCGAATTTAAACTGGTTTAGCAATTGAGCTCTGTTGCTCGGCGAAGTTTCTGTGCAGAAGGTTTAGCCGGCTCACGAAAGGGACGAGGCGGAAAGCCAGATAAACGATAAGTATAGGCGAAAGAGTATAAGTGCTTGTGTAAACATTTCAGGCACACAAAAATTTAAAGCCAAAAGTGCTGAATAGACCAAAAGCTTAGCACTAGCAAAATTATAGTACTGCATATTTACAGATCCATCATGTTTCTCAGAATAATACAATTGTTTCTGGAAATCTATGATGCAGGAGGACAGGAAGGAGCTGCCGGCTCGCTGGATACATCGCCTTGATATCGTTCCGAGATGTCCACATCCGAAACGGTGTGGTCATCGTCGGAAACTTCGGCTACTTCTTTGGGAGGCGGAGGCGGAGTGTCCACGCGGGTGAAGAAAGGAGTGTCGTAGCTGGTCAAGTCAGCTACATGACATCCATATCCGGCGCAGGAGTCCATAATAGCCTTGATGTCTTGCTCCTGTCCGTCTTCATCCACTATAGAATACCCTCTGGTCACTTGCCATATCTCCATGCTTCCATGGTGGCTCATGACCATGGTGAGAGCGTTCTGCGCTACGGATCGCGCGTAGGACATGTTCCAATCCTGAACAAGTTGCAGCATCTCCTTCGCCTTGTCTCGCACCTGAAAGTCTGACATGCTATGCATGTCTGGAATCTTGAGAGCTTTGCCAATATCCTCAAGGGATTGGTAGAAGTCATGAAGCAGATCACCGACTTGGGTAAGCCGGTGGGTGCGAGGCTCGGTAGAGGTGGAGTCCGTCAAGTTTAGAGGACCTATAAACAAAAAGAAGTTAGGAAAAAACCGACATCGAAAGAGTCGGAGAATATAGACAAGTCAGAAAGATGGAAACATACTGAAGATGACGTCGTCAACTTTGGTCTTCTCTTCTCGAAGACTCCGGAGTTCAGCCCGGAGCGCCTCGGAAAGGTCCTTCTCTTTGCAAAGCTCGTTGTTGAGATCCGAGATTCTCTAATCCTGAGCAGCAATCTTGCGATCACGCTCGTCAGTGGCCATGGAGGAGGATTCGAGAACTTGAGCGATGCTCTTCTCATGATCTGCATTGAGCTTATCCAGCTCTTGGTGAAGTTCTTTGTTCTCCACCACCAAGGTTTTGAGGTTCTCGACCTCTTGAATCATAGCGCAGGATTGTTTTACCAGCGCTATAAGTGAAAAAGAACAATAGTTCAGTAAAATATTCGACTATGAAAACATGAAAGACAAGGTTTGAGTCTCGGAATGTTTACCTTCGGCCTCATCCTTGGAGACCTTAAGCTCAGCATTCTTAAGTCGGAGAGCTCTGATCTCTCTCTGCTTGTTGCAGACACCATAATGATCTATCACCTCGGAAAAGAATTACGAGGGAGGGAATGACAAACCTCTGTCGAGGTGGGTGCCGAAGTGTACCCGCTCGCCGGCACGCGGGTTGGGGATGGTCTCGCCGAAGCCACTCCGCCAGTCGCCGGCGCGAAGGAGCCCTTCAGTCTCCATGCCGCGGAGCTTCTCGTCATCCAACACGCAGGGGATCCAAACCCTGCGATAGCTTTCCTTCTCCGCCGCCACCGCCGCTGCCGCGACCAAGCCGGCTGATGAATACGAAGCCATTCTTTTGGTGCGCCGGTGACCTTAGATGGGTGGCGCTGGGAGTTTGGGAAGCGGGGGAGCTCTGTGCGTGGGGGAGATTTGAAGGAGAAGAAACAGCAAGAGAATAGGTGAAGAGAGGAGAAGGAGAATCCTCACCCCTTATATCCACCTAACCGCGCCAAGATTCGTGCAAATGACACTGTATAACCGCCACGCATCGTGGAAGGAACTGGGAAGGACCCACGTGATGATTACGTCGCCTCAATCTCTGCGTACGCATTGAAACGGCGCCTCGGTTCCGCGAATGGTGGACCCACCAACGGTTGTGCTGACAGGATGTTTGTCAGATGACATGACTTGACCATGACGAGTGTCAGATGACGTCGAAGACCAAGTTCCGGCTTAGTTTGAAAATTAAGCTGGAAAATCCGAGTAACATGTGGATAGGTCCGACTTATTTTTAAAGACCCGGATCGTATTTTTTGTTGTGAAGTTTCAGGAACCCTTCAAGATTCTGCAAGCTGAAGATCAAGCTAGACGATGATAAATCCGACTTTGGATCTTGGAGACTTCTGGGGGCTGCTGTTGGGGATATACTTTCCGGGTATCCTCACAGTTCCTCACTGACCAGGGTGGACCACTTCGGGTTAGAGCTTTGCTTCACGGGCGGCCCAGTCAGGGAGAAAAGACGGAGTCCAATCCGGCTACGGGAAGGCCCAGAAGACTTACCGACTTAGGCCCATACTGTTACTTGTAGTTCAAGATGTACTCTGTAACCAACTCTTAGTCGTAGACGGACTAATCTCTCCTATAAACCCTAGGACGGATATCTATATAAGCCGTCCTAGGGAAAGCCTTTAGTGCACCTATCCTCATAGTCTACAATCTCAACTCGCACAGGCGAAACCTTGTAACCCATATTCCGGCTCTGCCGTATTACTGGATTGCTAGCAGGAGTAGGATCCGTCCAAAGCCGGCGGATTCGAACCTGGGTAAACTTGTGTGCTCACTATCCCAGAATACCGTACGTCTCACAACCCTCTCTTCCGCACGCCTCGAGGACCCCCTCATTGCATACTTGTCATAAATCCGACAACAAGTTCTACATGAGCTCAACGCAACAGTTCCGGTTGTTCCTCAGTTCCTGGACTGGTCAGAAGTGGCAATAACCTTTGACCGTGCTGATCATCTGCCTAAGTTGCATAGGCGAGGAAAATACGCCTTAGTCGTCAATCCACTTATTGACGGCTACGGTTTCTCCAAGACTATCATGGATGGCGACAACAACATTTATATTATGTATGTCGAAACGCTACACCGGATGAAGATCTCAGAGACCCAGCTGAACTATAGCTCGGTGATTTTTCACGGAGTTGTCCCAGGAAGACAAGCTAATTCCCTGGGAGAAATCACTTTGGATGTCACCTTTGGAACTCCAAAGAACTACCGGACAGAAGCACTTTCCTTCGAAGCAGTCCCGTTCAAGAGCGCTTACCACGCTATATTCGGATGTCCGGCTTACTGGGCTTTTATGGCTCGTCCGTGTTACATTTACAATATGATGAAAATTCCAGGTCCCAACAGCGTGATCACTATCAGGGGAGACCTGAAGAAAGCACAAGAGTACGAGGATGGAAATGCCGCCTTTGCTGAAGCCGTGCTGCACGCCCAGGAGTACCAGGAGATCAAGAAGACCATAGATCCGTCCGAGATGCCCGCGACAAAGAAGGAGGTGACAAAGCCGAATCCAGAGTTCAAGGCATCACAGGAGATGAAGAAGACGCCGTTGAAGGATGATGACCCCTCTAAGGTGACCCAGATAGGTGTAGGCCTAGATAGCGCATAGGAAAGCACGCTCGTCAAGTTCCTCCAAGCAAATCAAGATATCTTCGCATGGCAGCCATCTGACATGACCGGAGTACCTAGGGAACTTGTCGAGCACTCTTTAAATGTACACCCGAACACTAAACCCGTCAAACAGTCCCTATGACATTTTGGCGACGAAAAGCATAAGGCAATAGCTAAGGAACTAGCACGGCTCGAGTTAGCCAGATTCATAGAAGAGGTCATCCACACTGAGTGGTTGGCCAATCCTATAATGGTCCCTAAAAAGGACACCACTAATTTAAGGATGTGTGTTGATTATACTGCCTTGAACAAGACTTGTCCCAAAGATCCGTTCGCTCTACCTAGGATTGATCAAGTTATCGATTCTACAGTAGGCTCGGAACTCCTATGTTTCATCGACGCATATTCCGGTTATCGCCAAATCCAGATGAAGGAATATGAAAAACTCAAAACTTCATTCATAACCCCCCTTCGGAACCTTCTGTTTCATTACGATGCCCTTTGGGCTAAAAACGCAGGAGCTACGTAACAACACACAATGCAACGTTGTCTCCACGATCAAATCAGACGCAATGTACATGCATATGTGAATGATATTGCGGTGATGTCCAAAAAGAAGGAAACCCTAATTTCCGACTTGGACGAAACGTTCGCCAATCTACAAAATTACAACATAATGCTTAACCCAAAGAAATGCTTCTTTGGAATTCCAGCCGGAAAATTGTTAGGTTTTATCCTGTCTTAAGGAGGCATAGAGGTAAACCGAGACAAAATCAAGGCTATACTCAATATTTCTAGGACGACTCGCCTGAAGGACGTACAAAGACTAACTGGTTGCATTGCCATAGTCAGTTGGTTTGTAAGCCGGCTCAGTGAAAGAGCCGTACCACTATACAAGCTCCTGAAAAAGACCAAGAATTTTGTTTGGACTGACGAAGCTGAAGCTGCACTGCAAGACCTGAAAGCAGTACTCTCATCTGCTCCCATCCTTGCAGCACCAGAACCACATGAACCGATGTTGCTCTATCTTGCTACGACAAACAAAGTCGTCAGTATCGTCATGGTGGTGGAGAGAACGGAGGAAAATCAGGAACACTTGGTGCAACGTCCGACTTACTATCTCAGCGAGGTCTTAACAGAATCAAAACAGCGGTATCCGCATTATCAAAAGCTGGCTTACGGTGTGTTCTTAGCATCTCGTAAGTTACGCCATTATTTTCAGGAACATCCAATTACCGTGGTGAGCACAGCTCCCATGAGAGATATAATCAACAATAGTGACGCCACAGGACGCGTCACCAAATGGGGCATAGAGCTTTCAGCTTTCGATATTGAGTACAAACCTCGTACAACAATCAAATCCCAAATCCTCGCTGACTTTGTCATTGATTGGACATAGACAACGGAGAGTATGACCCTACCAGAGTCATAATACTGGACCTTGCATTTTGACGGATCTAAAGCACTCGGGGGCTAGCGTGGTGCTCAAGTCACCCCAAGGTGATAAACTTTTCTATGTATTGCAGATACACTTCACGGTGACGAACAACATTGCCGAATATGAAGCACTACTGCATGGAATCCGGATTGCTAAGGACATCGGCATCCGACGATTAATGTGTTATGGAGATTCGGATCTTGTTGCTCAATAAGTATCGGATATCTATAAGGCAAACAAGTACATGGCGACTATAGAGCTGTCGTGGATGAATTATCTAAATCGTTTGAAGGGTTTGAAGTTCAACACATCCCTCGAACAAAAAATGAGGAAGCAGATGCACTATCCCGAATAGGCTCTGCCCCGAAAAAGGTCCTGGATGGCGCTTTTTTAGAGCACCTCAAAGTTCCCTCTATAAAAGGAGTAGATGAGGAATATCCGACCAAATCCGACTCACCTTTAGTAGCAGTTCTGGCTATGATTCCAAGCTGGACTCAACCCTATCTTAATTTCTTGATAGACGAAAAATTACCCGAAGACGATGTTTTGAGCCGGCAGATCGTCCGACGAGCAAAAGCCTATACTATAATTAGTGGTGAGCTCTATAAGCGGAGTGCGTCTGGGGTCTTTCAGTGTTGTGTATCTCCGGAAGAAGGAGTGGAAATCTTACGAGAGATCCATGAAGGCGAGTGTGGTCACCATGCTATAGCCAAATCTTTAGTGGCAAAAGCTTTCCGACACGGTTTTTTCTGGCTTACAGCTCAGGCAGATGCCGAACGATTAGTCAAGACGTGCAAGGGTTGCCAAAAGTACGCAAAACAAGCTCATGTTCTGGCTGATCAGCTGCGAACAATACCTATAACATGGCCTTTTGCGGTCTGGGGGCTTGATATGGTAGGACCGTTTAAACGAGCCCCAAGTGGATTTACTCACCTCTTAGTGATGGTGGATAAATTCACAAAATGGATTGAGGCCAAACCCTTCACTAGTTGTGATGGAGAAACATCCAAAAGATTTGTCGAGGATGTTATAATCCGGTATGGTTATCCACATAGCATTATCACGGACAACGGGAGTAATTTCTCTATGGGAGAATTGGCCGAATTCTGCAACGAACAAAATATCTGGCTTGACATTGCGTCAGTCGCACATCCACAGGCTAACGGACAAGTCAAAAGAGCAAATGGTTTAATCTTACAGGGCCTAAAACCGAGACTCGAAGCACCACTACGACGTGTTGCGGGGGCTTGGGCAGAGGAATTACCTTCTATAATATGGAGTTTGTGAACAACTCCAACCAGGTCAACCAGATACACACCTTTCTTCTTGGTCTATGGCGCAGAAGCAGTTCTTCCTAGTGATTTGATTCACACTTCTCCTAGAGTGGCCGCGTATATTGAACAGGATGCTGAAATTTCTCGACAAAATGATCTCGACTTAGTCGAAGAAGTTTGCGTCGTTGCTAAAATGAGATCAACAACCTATCAGCAGAAGTTACGCAAGTATCATAACCAGAGAGTCAGAAACTGATCTTTCAATAAGGTCGATTTGGTTCTCCGGCTTGTGCAGCAAAGAAAGCACAAACTTTCCCCAATATGGGAATGGCCATTTTAGTTAGTCGAGTATTGCACAATGGTTCATACTACCTAACTGATATGCAGCCAGTCAAAGAAAGACCCGATACTAAGAAGAGAAAGAGATATGGAGGTAGTACAAATCCGGATGAGTTAGACATACCATGGAATATTGCTCAGCTACGTCCCTTTTATTCTTAGTTTACTTTTCTTTGTAATCATATATGTATACATGTTCAATGAGAAATAAAGTCTTGGTTTCATCAAAAAAATTCTCAGAAGTTTTTTACCATCTTATTTCTGAATGATCATGTCACAGTCGAAAATCCCAAAATACTTGAAAGTACTTTATGCTCATGTTTGTTCTGGTTTAGATTTCCGATTCTAAAATTGATACCTTTAGGTATAAATCTAAATTTTCTAGTCTATACTTTGGTTATTTGTCTGATTGCTGGATGCGGGCATTTTCCGAGTAGTGAATTGTTGGTACTAGAAGCCGGCTTTGTTTTCCGAGTTTAAACTGGTTTAGCAATTGAGCTCCGTTGCTCGCCAAAGTTTCCGTGCTGAAAGTTGGCTGGCTCACGAAAGGGACGAGGCGGAAAGCCAGATAAACGATAAGTGCAGACGAAAAATACAAGTGCTTGTGCAAACATTTCAAGCACATAATATCAAAGCCAAAAGTGTTGAATAGATAAATTAAAACTTAGCACTAGCAAAAGTATTGTACTACTTATTTACAAACCCTAATTGTTTTTCAGAATAACATATTGTTCTTCTGATACTCTATGATGCAGGAGGAGAGGTAGGAGCTACCGGCTCGCTGGATACATCGGCCTCGGCTTGATAACGTTCCGAGATGTTCAAATCCGATATGGTTTGATCATCGTTGGAAACTTCAACTACTTCTTCGGAAGGCAGAGGCGGCGTGTCCACGCGGGTGAAGAAGGGAGTGTCGTAGCTGGTCAAATCAGCTATGTGGCACCCATATCCGGCGCAGGAGTCCATGATGGCCTTGATGTCTTGCTCCTGTCCGTCTTCGTCCACCTTGCAGTACCCTCTGGTTACTTGCTAGATCTCCATGTTTCCATGGTGGCTCATGACCATGGTGAGAGCGTTTTGCGCCGCGGTTCGTGCGTAGGACATGTTCCAGTCCTGAACAAGCTATGGCATATCCTTGGCCTTGTCTCGCACCTCAAAACCGGACATGCTATGCATATCCGGAACCTTGAGAACTTCGCCAATATCTTCGAGGGATTGGCGGAAGTCATGTAGCAAATCACCGACTTGAGTAAGCCAGCTGGTGCGAGACTCGGTAGAGGCTGAGTCTGTCAAGTTCAGAGGACCTGCGCATATAATGCAAAGGTAAGTCAAGAAAACCCAGAGTTCAATGAGTCTGAAGATGCAGATAAGTCAGAAAAAGGGAAACATACCAAAGATGACATTGTCGACTTTGGCCTTCTCTAAACAAAGACTCTAGAGTTCAGCCCGGAGTGCCTCAGAAATGTCCTTTTCTCTGAATAGCTCATTGCTGAGATCCGAGATTTTCTTATCTTGAAGCGTAATATTGCGATCACGCTCATCAGTGGCCATGGAGGTGGATTCGAGAATTTGAGCAATGCTCTTCTCATGATTTGCCTTAAGCTTATCCAACTCTTGGCGAAGTTCTTTGTTTTCCACCACCAAGGTCTTAAGATTCTCGGCCTCTTCGATCATAGCACAATACTGTTTTACCAGTGTTGTAAGTAAAAGAACAGACAGTTCAACCAAAATTCGATTCTGAAATAAAAGACAAGGTTTGAGTTTCGGAATGTTTACCTTCGGCCTCATCCTTGGAAACCTTCAGTTGTGCATTTTCAAGCCGGAGAGCTTTGATCTCTTTCCGCTTGTTGCAAACATTGTTCAAAAAATTCTGGTTATAGGAATATACTTTCTGTAAGTCAGAATACCCAAAGTCAGAAGTCTACTAAAGACTCGGGCTAATATTTATACTAATATCAGCACGCGCCTTGGGGGCTACACTAGTTCATTCTTTGGCATCCTAAGGAAGCATAAAACCGGATTTAATTTTCCAGCTTCATGCTTGGGGGCTAGAGGATATGATATGAAATAAGGATAATGGGAGTTGGAGTTCGGACTTACATATTGTTCGCGAATGAGTTTGTCTAAACTCGAATTCACCTCAGTGGCAACCTTCTCAGAAAAAGTTAGGGGGATCACCGGCACAGTTGGAAGCGCGTCGGACCGTATCTTCTCGTCGTGAAGACAAACTTGTTCAAGAGGATTAGAGTGTTTGATATCCTCTGCTTCTTGCGCTTCTTCTTCAACAGAGAGGGTCCGCCTCTCCAGGCATTCCCGGGCCAGCCGATGGATCTCCTCCATAGACTTCCAAGATAGGCCAAGCTTGGCAAGTCCCGGATTGTCCAGGAGATTCTCGGCAAAGGTCTTTGCGGAGGGACCATTACCCAAAGGGGGTTCACCCTTATCAACACCTGAGTCACTCATGGTGACATCCGTTTGCGATTCAACGATCGTTGGCTCTAACGGTTGAGCCAGATCTTCTACAATAGTAAGAGATGGAATAATCTCTGGCACTGCAGAAGGCTGAGGGGCAGGAGTCGGAGGAGCCACGGCAGGAGAAGCCAGTTTGAGCTTCGACTGGCGTAGGGGCTTCGAGGCAGCTTCCTTCCCTTTGCCCTTGATGAGCTGTTTAGCTCTGAGAAGATAATAGAACAAATAACATTACATCGCAGAAAGAATTACAAGTAAAATACAAAGACCCTGTGAAGAAAGATTACCTCTTCACAACGGGCACTTCTTTGGTGCCGATGGCCAATGTCGGAGCTTTGAGTTTCCGAGGAATGACATCCGACATTGTGACCAATTCACCTTCGTCCTGACAAAACTCAGGAGGATATCCCTCGATAGGAGCAAACTCCGACTCGGGGAGGTCAGCAAGATGAAAAGGAAAAGCATCTCAGTATTGCAAAGATAACATATAGATGAGCATGTAAAAAGAGTTACTGTTGAAGTTTATCGGCACGATAGGATTTTCCACTGTATGCATGTCCAGGGACAGCTCCGGAATTTTCCTCTCAATCCGCTCCCTTATCAGCCATTTGACTTGGCATATATAGTCTTTCGGCTTTAAGGTCTTGGAGCTGATGCGGAGGGAATCCTTCTTTGACGACGTGATGGAATGCATCAGTCGATCTCCATGATGTTGAAGGCGTTGGATCCAGCGTGCCACCCAGCATTGAACCAAGTCGGACCCTTCCAGGCCCTTGTGCTTCATCATATATTCGATCCGTCTCTTGGCAAGAAACAGATAGTCCCTGAGAGTTGGAGCGACCTCGTTCCAGGACTCTTGGGGCGTGGCGGCTCCGTCGACAAAAGCCGGCAAAGCAGTATCTTTGCCGGAAGCGGGGATATCCTTGTGGTAGAAAAAAGTGGACGGCCATTGTTTGACCGACTCACTTGCCATGATCCGGGGATAAATGCGCTCACGCCTAACCAAAAAACTAATAGTACCGGTAATATAAGGATTACCGGCAGTGATGGAATTTCTCCGGACATGAAAATAGTACCGGAAAAGAGTAAGGCTCGGCCTAATGCCGAGATACCCCTCGCACAAAGAGGCGTACGCACTCATCTCTAAGATGGAGTTCAGGGGGAGATGGTGGACATGAACACCATAGTGATCTATCACCTCAAAAAAGAAATCTGAGGGAGGAAAGGAAAGACCTCTGTCAAAGTGCGTGCCGAAATGCACTCGCTCGTCATCGTGAGGGTTGGGGACGGTTTCACCGAAGCCGCTCCGCCAGTCGCCGGCACAGAGGAGCCCTTCATCTTCAACGACTTGGAGTTTGGGATCGTCAATGATGCATAGGATCCAAACTCCACGGTGGCTCTCCTTCTCTGCCACCACCGTCGTCACCGCCGCCGCTACTGCCGCCGCCAAACCGGAGGATGATGAAGAAGCCATTCTTTCCGGTACGCCGGTGACCTTGGATGGGCGGCGCTGGAGGTTTTTCTGGAGGCAGAAGAGCGCTAAGTGCGTGGCAGGCGTAGAGGAGAAGGAAACGGTGCTAGAACTGGTGAAGAAGATGGGGGAAAGAATCCACAACACTTATATCCGCCAGGCGTGTCAAGATTTGTGTAAACGCTACAATGAACATGCCACGCGTCATGGAAAGGACGGGGAAACCTCCGCGCGATGATTATGCCGCCTCGATCTCCACGCATGCATTGAAACGGCGCCTCGGTTCCGCGAAAGGCAGACCCACCAACAGTCGTGCTGACAGGAAATGTCTGTCAGCGACGTGACTTGACCATGGCTATTTTCAGATTATGTCAGAGACCAAGTTTCAGCTTAGTTTGAATTTTGAGCTGGAAATCTGTATAAACGTACTCAATAGGTCCGACTCATCTTTTGAGACCCGGATCGTATCTTTTGTTTTGATGTTTCAGGAACCCTTCAAGATTCTGCAAGCCAAAGATTAAGCTAGATGATGATGAATCTAACTTTGGATCTTGGAGACTTCCGAGGGCTGCTGTTGGGGATATACTTTCCGGGTATCCTCACAGTTCCTCACTGACCAGGTGGCCCACTTCGGGTTAGAGCTTTAATTCACGGGTGGCCTAGTCAGGGAGAAGAGACTTCCGAGGGCTGATCTGTTGTAGTCCTTATGTTCAAGTTGGTGTTATCCTTTCTCTATTTGTTGAATCTTGCAGATGTTCTGTGAATTCGTCCTTCATACCTTTTTCCGGTGGCCTAGTACTTCCGACATGACGACAACATCAGCATCTTTATCTATCTTTGAATCCGGCGAATCATTTGCATCTATATTTGTTTTCATATGGAGTTCCATGAGTGAACTTTGTCAAGACCTTCAGTCTGTTTTGGGAGTTGGGTTGCATGGTTTTCCTATTCATGTGCGGAGTAATGCTTTGAGTGCGGGATGGAGTAGCTACCATACCACTACTCTCATCATTCGCTCTTGTACATTGGATTGGTGAATTTGTACGATTTAACTCATTCCACGGAAGTTAGAAGTGGCCGTTATCCCTCGATACTTTTACTTACGTCCTTGCCTTCCGGAGTGCTCTCTCGAAGAACATAATCATTAATCTCTTGTTGGTGATCTCGTCTTTTCTACACGGAGCAAATCATCAATTATCTCGTGGAAGCAAATGCTTTTATCCTCTCAGATACTCTTCATTCTACCGGAGCACCACATCGTCAATCAAGAAGGATGGAAGATATATCTGACTTCCTTTTGCCAATTCTTACTCTATTGGTAAAGCCAACTAAGGTTGATGCCATCAATCGCAAAATCTTTTTCACATCCAACTTCTTCCTCAAGTTTCCACCATAAGCTAGCGTCACCTCCTTCTCTTGCAGATATATCCGCGCACCTCAAATGCGTGATCCTTTGGTTCTTACCGGCGCAACAAGAATCTAATCCGACAATGTCTAACTCAATCTTTCCGTTGATATCAAGAGACTCTATTGTTTGAAGGAAATATTATTTCCGAACTTCTTTTCTCAATCCGAGAGAAGATACAATGCTGTTTTCATAGTGGTTGATAACTTCTCCAAAGTCATTCCTTTGTCCAGGGGAAACAAAGATTCATCTTCTCTCGTATCTTTAAACCTTTAATCCTGGCGGTGTGCCTTTTCTTTCTCCATGACACATCGTTCTTTCTAATTCTTTCAACAAGTGTTTCTTTTCCTTTATCATGTTTCTCGAGAAATCGGAGCTATGTGCATCCTATCTTTCTCGTCTCACGACAATTCTCCAGTTCCTTCTTCCTCTTGTTTCTATAGCAAAACGCAAGACTCGCAACAAGTCTAGCAAGTTTTTGCAAGGTGCAGTGGTCACACCATTCCGTGCTCATCCTTTTGGAAACGTGAAGGTCACCTTCGTTCTGAACACCCGCCTCTTCTTGTGTTTTTTCTTTCTTTTTCCTAGGAATCTCGGGGTGAGATTCTTGTTTAGTGGGGGAGAGTTGTAGCATCCCAATTGTCTAACAATTGCAATGCTACTTGTCTAGTCTATATATTGCTACTTCCTACATATAATTTGTTGCATCATAATTATATCATGCTCATGTCATCATGCCACCTTGCATTTGAGCATCATATAAAACCCTTTTCCATTTGGTTCTTATCTCATATGCACTGTTGATTGTATTTGCCTCTTGATACATCGTATTTGGTTCTTGATAAATGCTTGATGCCCAAGTTGAGTTGGGGCATATCTTTTAATTAACTTCACCACCTTTTCTTGTCACCACCCCATAATTCCACCATCCAACTATATGTGAGCTTTGCATTTTTTTGGGTTTACCTCTAGCTCATGTGGGTTGGGATGGATCCACTTCTAATTCCACATGCTCCCTTATATGCCTCATGTTGTTTTCACATTGTTGACATGTGGAGAGCCACATGGCCACCTTTGCATGCATGTGGTTAATTTCACATGCTTTATCTTCCATATGGTTTGTTTTGGGAATAATTGAGCATTGTTTAAATATAATTGTGGCCAAATGATCTTCTAGTGGGACATACACACTAGTATGGCCTATTATATTCAATTATGCTTAAATCCACCCTTCCCTTATTTTATCAAGCTTGTAGCTTATGTTGTGGTCTTTATTCAAGTATGGTTGTGCATGGGTGCAATAGATGCCCATATGTTATGTAGTTGTTTTCAAAACTAATGAATGTGGCAATTATTCTTCATGCATGGCCCATGCAAGGCCTCTCTCTTGTTCTTCTATTTTGGTTTCTTTTGGAATATTTTGGGTGGAGTTTGTTTGAGCTCAATTGAAACAAATGAACCAATTAAATGCTTATTATTTCTCTTGACTCCCACCTTGCAACTCTTTTGGTGGTTTCTCTTTGTCTAGCATACATGGGATGTATATTTTGTTTTCACAAAATAACATCATGTGCATGAGACATGTAAGATAATTTCCTCCCTTCCCTCTCTCCTTTGGTCTTTTGTTTTTCCCCTTTTGTTTGGAATTCAAAATTTCTTTTGGGATCCATCTCAACTCCAAAACCCTACCTCAACCAACTATCTTTTTTACCTTCTCTCTTTTCTAACTAAACCTAGCCATTTTCCTTCCTAGCTTCGGCTAAGGCCTAACCCTCCCCTCTCTATCCTAATCGCCACCACTACCAGGCTGAGCCTCCCTGTACACCACCCTGGCTCGACCCCAAAATCCCCTAGCCTAGCTACCCTGGCCCGAGCCACCCCCTTTCCATGCTCGACACCAGCCCTAGCTACCCTAGCCGAGCCATCTAACCTCTCTGTCCTCTCTCTTCTGCTGCCAAGCAACACCACCGAGCCCTGCACCTTGTCCACTGGTCCCAGCCAGCCTCGACCCCTGGTTCAACCGAACCGCGCCAGCACGTGAGAAGGAGGAAGGAAAGGTGCACGCCACCTTTTTCCACCCCGCCACCGTCCACCCCATGTGCTCTCCCTCTGCCTCCACCTTATCTACCCCCTCTCACCTGGCATCGCCCCAGATCCTAGGACTCGGCCCAGCTATTCCTTCCCCTCCGCCTGATCCCTCTTCCACCTCCATCTACCCCACCGTCGGCTTCTGCTCGCCACCACCGTAGAGAGGAGAAGGGCGCGGCGTCTGGTTGTCGAGGAAGACGGAGGAGACCCTCTGGACCGTCCCTGTACACAGCAGCGAGGAGGAGACGGCCGGTACACGCTGCACCTCAACACGCCGATGAGGAAATCCTAGCTCGGGTTGTCAGCTCCGCCGCCGTTCTTCCGCGTCCCAGGCCGATCCGCTGCCACCGAACCACTCCCGGTGAGCATGCGACCCTCCCAGACACCTCCTCTTGCGGATCTGCTTCCTGGATACGCCGCTCGTTTCGTCGAGCACTCTCTGTGTGCCGCGCTCGTGTTCGCCAACCCGTCGTCGCGCCGCAGTTACCTCACTTGGCCGCGCCGTCGAATCCCATCACCAATCCGAGCCCGTCCCAGCGGTAGCAGCCGCCGCGCGCGTGCTAGGTCGTGGGATCGATTCCCCCCGACGCGCCGGTGTTGTTTTCGTTAGTTTCGTCAGAAACTGAAGAGAACAACAACAGTGCGCCGGAGTTTTGCGCGGCCTTTTTCGTTTACCCCCCTTCCTTTTTGGTTTCCTCAACCCACGCTCTAGCCCGGACCCACCGGTCAGCCGCTGTTGTGCTTTTCTAAAAAGGTACCCAGGCTTTTGGACTCCTCAACCCGCGCTCCCCGTCCACGCCACGTGGCTGCGCCCGGTTCGCGCGCCCGTGCGTGGCCCCGCACACCACCGGCCTCACCTGTCAACCGCACAGGCTGGATAACTCCGCGGTGAGAAAAGTCCCGTGTGTACCGCGTCGACCACCTGTTGCTGAGTCAGCACCTGGCCCACCCGTCAGCAGTTGTGGCTAAAACTCTCTGAGTATAAAAAGTATCTGTTCTTTTTCTATTTAATCAAAATAATTTCAGAAATGTTTTATATGATTTTAAATCCAGAAATTAATAACTTTTTATTGATAAATTCAAATAATACAAATGATATATGTTTTTGAATCAGAAAAATGTGAGGATTTCAAATCTGCCATCCAAATTAATGCTTGACTAATTTAAATTTTCGAAATTGTTCAAATTGCAACAAAAATGCCTTTTCTTAATTAATTAATAACTTTAATTCTATAACTCCAAATTTGACAAATAAGATGTCTAAATCGATCAGCGCGACGAGCCTGTTCTAACTATGCATTCCATGTTCTGAATTGCAGCATGCATCATATTAATATTAAAAATCATAACTGTTTATGGTAATAAAACTTGACCAAATAATTAAGTCCCCACACCTCACCCTTGCCATGCTACTTTATTGCCATGTAAATTGTGCATCATTCATCATGGCATCCTTGTTTGCTTGTCGCATTTTATTCATATGCTTGTGCACTTTATTTATGTTGGCCCTTGTTTGTTTGGTTCTTCTTTCGAATAGACGCCGAGCAGGGGAATTATCAGGAATCCCAGGAGTACTACCCAGATCCACCTCTCGCTTCAACTAAGCTGCCAGGGAAGCACTACCACATGCTTGCATACATATAGTACCTATTGCTTCTATCTTATTCTTGCATCATTGAGTCGCGAGTGCATTAAATTGAATCCCAAGTACTGCATAGCCTTTACTTTTAAACCCCACCGAAGCTTGTTCCTCCATCCTTTGAGCCATTACTACAGGAGTGGTTTGAGCCATGCGAGTTGTAGAACAGCATGTGTAGGGTATGTGAGTGTCTGATGGATAACGAGGTACCTAAACAACTTAACCTGAGTAGTAATGGGATAACTAATGAAAGAGGCACCAGTGGGCAATATCTGCCATTTGGTTTTTCCTGCCCACTTGTGTCCCGTAGGACCCCGAGTACTTGATTCCTGTTCCTTGACTATTCGCACTATCCACATCCGGGAGGCCTTATGAACCCCCCTGAGCCAGAGCTTGATTCATTTCTATTTCTTGGGGCCACAAACTAGTTTGGGGTTTCATTTACTATCCTGTACTTATGCCATGCTTTACTGCTTTATTTAAGATTGTGCGTGGAGCACCTATACTATTTTGGATCGTGACACGTTTTCGCTGTATCGACAAGCCCAGTCACACTTTTGGGTTCCTAGTCATTTACCGCCATCCACACAAACCCTAGGTCCGTTTCGGAGCCGGCCAACTTCGTTGCGGGTAGCTTAGTGGGGTGGCCCCCTGAAATATTTTATGAATCCTGTGATCGCTTTGTCATGAATGCCTCGTTGGGTTTTGAGTTGGTTTTTCTAAGGTTGATGGAGTGTGTGTTGCTATTTGTGCACCCCTGTAGGGTAAATCTTTCTGAAAGCCGCGTCCGCGGTTATGGACGACTTGGAGCACAGTTTCTTGATCATAGACAAGTATAACTAAAGTACCGCTTTTAATTTAACTAAACATCTGACTAGTAATTAGTGCAATACCCATGGAATGGTTAATAAAACTGCCAACGGATGGGTTGTTCATCCGCTTTCTCGTTGGTAAGCGAGAAGGAGGATGGATCTGTTAATTTATACTGTTATAACTGTTGTTACTAATTAACGGGCATCCGTCTATCTTTGGTTAGGCAGATGGTTAGCGAGTATCTATAGGCTTGTTAGTTATTATCTTTTGCTGCAATTGCGTCACCCCAGGTATATGTCCCCTTTAGAGGCATAAAGACTTGCTGAGTACCCCTAGGGTCTCACACGATAAATTGTTTGATTCAGATGAACATGTGTATTCGCAAGATGGATACTGGGTGAAGGAGACAGATGATGTTGGCAACGATCACTCAGTGTAGAGATTCCAGGGATGGGGATCCGTGAGATCTGTGGGCGGGAAGTGCTTATTTATGTGACATCTTATGCCGATTTGCTTCTTGTCCGTACTCGGATCTTGTTTCCCGCTTCCGCTTGATACTTTGTTGATTGATGTATGAGGAGCTATCCTACACTATTACCTCTATCTAGGATATTTGGATCTTGCCGTATGGCGTTGCAATATTTCTATTTCTTTTAGATGGTATGGCTCTGAGAACTGTTTTAAGGTAGCTTGCATACATACTCACTTGTGTATGTATTTGATCTCTTCGCCTGTTGCCTACGCCGCTCGCTCTTGCCCCGATGTTCTTGGAAGTGGTTAGGGCGGCCGACGGGCCTACACGTGGGTGGCCCCTGGGCCCCCGCTGTACTACTTTAACCACTTTTGGTTCATCCAAGCTTGAACTTAGAGCGTAGGGTCCGAGGTTGTTACAATTGGTATCAGAGACATCCCACCCTTCAAGGTCTCAGCCAAATGGTCGTTGTCAGTCTAGCAAATATTTTTGGTAGCTATGTATACTAGGGAAAAACAAAAACGTGAGAGTAGGACTGCTTCCATTTTCTTCTTACCCACCCACCCACCCTTTTCTGGTAAGGAAGTGTAACGTTTTCAATCCTCTTCTAAAAATTCAAACTAGGATTCACGTGTTCTGGGTTCCGTAGTACCATAGGTTGTGTGTGTGCGTGTGTGTGTAATTACTTGTCTATCTGTTGCATCCAACTTGTTGACGCAATCTGCCTTTGGTTATCAACTGTTGGTACATTCCATACCGACATGCTTTTGTAAACCGACGTGATCTATCCGACTCCTTGTTAACCGACGCAATCTTGCTAAGGGTGTTCTTCCTTCCAGCATGCTTTCACAAAATGTGGAGTTGCTAATCTCTATCTATTAAGTGGTTTTGCGGATCTATTGGTATTTTAATGCCGAAAAATGCGGATTTTTTTTCTTTGATACATCTGTGTTTCCACACTCCTCTTCAGTCGTGTGTGAAACATTATCTATCTTCCTTTTATCAAGCATGTTCATGCTAACTCATTCTTTTGTCACCGGCACTTGATCCTGGAGTTTTACTTCATTTTCAAAATCTTCTGGGCTAAATACATAACGTGTGTCGATCCGATGCTTGTGATTGTAATTTGGTTCTCAACATAGCTATATGACACTTATCATGAGTGGAGTATGGTTAATGCTATCAAGTTCATCCTCCAAATGATGGCGGTTATCTCCTGTGATTTTGAGTTATACCGTGATCATATCTATATCATATTCAAGTATATTTGCCAATCTGGAGTTTTCTTAAGGCCCTACGGTGGTCTATCCTATGTTCATCATGCTGGACACCTTTTTGAACTCCATATCTGCAAAATTCTCTTCGATACGAGGGAATTGCATCTTTTCGTCTCTGATAGCTTTTCTTAAGGTATGAGCTATCATCGTTCCTTTATCCAAGATCTCTTTATCTTTGTAACCGGTGATCCGATCGACAATGTGAACCAGGTGGCATTTCTTGTTCTCTTCCGAAGGACCAGATAATCTATTCTGCAGTGCATCTTCTTCAACATGAATCCTTGCTCGTAAAGTTGATCTTTCACAGAGCGTTGAGCTCAGGAAGTGTTTCGAGCATTTGTTCGTTTCTCCCGCCTCTTGAACTTGGTATTCTGGGAATATCTTGCTTAATCCATGGTGGTACATCTTGACGATATGCTCGCCTATTCTATATCAATGTAAGAACATCTTCTTCTTTTTCTCTCAAGCTTCATGAAAATCGCATGTGTGCAAAGTTCTCAAAGTGTGAATTCTGGCTTCTTAAAGTCACCTATCTCAACCACGTCCTTCTGCTAAATACATCGCTTCAATTCTGGAATCAGCAAGTCCATTGTTAATTCCATCCTCCACCTTCAATCAAACCTGGAGCTTTTCCTTGTTGGCAAGTTATCATCACCGTTTCACCGAGGTTTCCTCAAGACTGCTAAATCTCTCTCAATCATTTCAAGAAGAACATGGAGTTCTTTTCACCTCTGTCTCATCAAGTAACCTTTGAAACCCTCTCGTGCTATCGTCTATGCTCAATCCACCAGAGGCCATGAAGATTTTTCTGATCTGTTGTAGTCCTTATGTTCAAGTTGGTGTTATCCTTTCTCTATTTGTTGAATCTTGCAGATGTTCTCTGAATTCGTCCTTCATACCTTTTTCCGGTGGCCTAGTACTTCCGACATGATGACAACATCAGCATCTTTATCTATCTTTGAATCCGGCGAATCATTTGCATATATATTTCATTTCATATGGAGTTCCATGAGTGAACTTTGTCAAGACCTTCAGTCTGTTTTGGGAGTTGGGTTGCATGGTTTTCCTATTCATGTGCGGAGTAATGCTTTGAGTGCGGGATGGAGTAGCTACCATACCACTACTCTCATCATTCGCTCTTGTACATTGGATTGGTGAATTGTACGATTTAACTCATTCCACGGAAGTTAGAAGTGGCCTTTATCCCTCGATACTTTTACTTCCGTCCTTGCCTTCCAGAGTGCTCTCTCGAAGAACATAATCATTAATCTCTTGTTGGTGATCTCGTATTTTCTACACGGAGCAAATCATCAATTATCTGGTGGAAGCAAATTCTTTTATCCTCTCAGATACTCTTCATTCTACCGGAGCACCACATCGTCAATCAAGAAGGATGGAAGATATATCTGACTTCCTTTTGCCAATTCTTACTCTGTTGGTAAAGCCAACTAAGGTTAATGCCATCAATCGCAAAATCTTTTTCACATCCAACTTCTTCCTCAAGTTTCCACCATAAGCTAGCGT
The DNA here is from genome assembly GCA_910589775.1 of Avena eriantha. Classification (NCBI taxonomy): domain Eukaryota; kingdom Viridiplantae; phylum Streptophyta; class Magnoliopsida; order Poales; family Poaceae; genus Avena; species Avena eriantha. The sequence goes on along the minus strand of OU342741.1, from coordinate 496,035,735 downwards.
CACCTCCTTCTCTTGCAGATATATCCGCGCACCTCAAATGCGTGATCCTTTGGTTCTTACCGGCGCAACAAGAATCTAATCCAACAATGTCTAACTCAATCTTCCCGTTGATATCAAGAGACTCTATTGTTTGAAGGAAATATTATTTCCGAACTTCTTTTCTCAATCCGAGAGAAGATACAATGCTGTTTTCATAGTGGTTGATAACTTCTCCAAAGTCATTCCTTTGTCCAGGGGAAACAAAGATTCATCTTCTCTCGTATCTTTAAACCTTTAATCCTGGCGGTGTGCCTTTTCTTTCTCCATGACACATCGTTCTTTCTAATTCTTTCAACAAGTGTTTCTTTTCCTTTATCATGTTTCTCGAGAAAACCGGAGCTATGTGCATCCTATCTTTCTCGTCTCACGACAATTCTCCAGTTCCTTCTTCCTCTTGTTTCTATAGCAAAACGCAAGACTCGCAACAAGTCTAGCAAGTTTTTGCAAGGTGCAGTGGTCGCACCATTCTGTGCTCATCCTTTTGGAAACGTGAAGGTCACCTTCGTTCCGAACACCCGCCTCTTCTTGTGTTTTTTCTTTCTTTTTCCTAGGAATCTCGGGGTGAGATTCTTGTTTAGTGGGGGAGAGTTGTAGCATCCCAATTGTCTAACAATTGCAATGCTACTTGTATAGTCTATATATTGCTACTTCCTACATATAATTTGTTGCATCATAATTATATCATGCTCATGTCATCATGCCACCTTGCATTTGAGCATCATATAAAACCCTTTTCCATTTGGTTCTTATCTCATATGCACTGTTGATTGTATTTGCCTCTTGATACATCGTATTTGGTTCTTGATAAATGCTTGATGCCCAAGTTGAGTTGGGGCATATCTTTTAATTAACTTCACCACCTTTTCTTGTCACCACCCCATAATTCCACTATCTAACTATATGTGAGCTTTGCATTTTTTTTGGGTTTACCTCTAGCTCATGTGGGTTGGGATGGATCCACTTCTAATTCCACATGCTCCCTTATATGCCTCATGTTGTTTTCACATTGTTGACATGTGGAGAGACACATGGCCACCTTTGCATGCATGTGGTTAATTTCATGGAGAGACACAGATGTCATCAAAGTACCCATCCGGTGATGGTGATTAACACAACCTCATGGTCGAAGGATTAGGTTACTATGCATTTAAAAGCTTATACCAATACGAACTTAATGACTTGATCATATACTACGCTTACTATGGGTGTGTGTCCATTCACATCATTCTCCTAATGATATAACCTTGTTATTAATCACATCCAATGTCCATGATCAGGAAACCATGATCATCAATTAATCAACAAGCTAGTTCAACAAGAGGCTTACTAGGGACTCTTTTATGTTTACAAATCACACATGTATTAGTGTTTCCTTATAATACAATTATAGCATGGGATGTAAACATTCATCATAAACACAAAGATATAATAATAACCACTTTTATTATTGCCTCTTGGGCATATCTCCAACAGTCTCCCACTTGCACTAGAGTCAATAATCTAGATTACATGGTAATATACCTAACACCCATGGCGTTCTGGTGTTGGTCATGCTTTGCTCTAGGGAGAGGTTTAGTCAATGGATCTGCTACATTCAGATCAGTGTGTACTTTGCAAATCTTTATGTCACCATCTCAGACATACTCGCGAATAGCGTGGAAACGTAGCTTGATGTGCTTCAGCTTGCTATGTGACCTTGGCTCCTGTGCATTAGCTATGGCACCTGTGTTGTCACAGTAGATGGCCATTGGGTCCAACGCACTGGGAACCACGCCAAGTTCAGTAATGAATTCCTTCATCCATATGGCTTCTTGTGTAGCCTCCGAAGCAGCTATGTATTCCGATTCAGTTGAAGATTTCGCCACAACGCTTTGCTTTGCACTCCTCCAGCTCACTGCAGCACCATTCAAAATAAATACATATCCCGACTATGACTTCGAGTCATCCGGATCGGTGTTCCAACTAGCATCGGTGTAACCGTTTACAACAAGCTGTTCATCACCTCCATAAGAAAGAACCATATCCTTAGTCCTATTTAGGTACTTTAGGATATTCTTGACCGCTGTCCAGTGCTCCATTCCAGGATCACTTTGATATCTGCTAGTCAAACTAACTGCATGTGCTATATCCGGTCTTGTACACAGCATGGCATACATGATAGAACCTATGGCCGAGGCATAGGGAATATTATTCATTTTTTCTCTATCTTCTACCGTAGCTGGACTTTGAGTCTTACTCAAGGTCTTACCTGACAACATGGGCACGAACCCTTTCTTGCTATCTTCCATTCTAAACTTCTTTAGAACTTTGTCTAAGTATGTACTTTGTGAAAGCGTTATTAGGCGTCTTGATCTATCTCTATAAATCTTGATGCCTAGAATATATGCCGCTTCGCCAAGATCCTTCATTGAAAAACTATTATTCAAATAGGTTTTGACACTATTAAGAAGTTCTATATCATTCCCAATCAATAATATGTCATCTACATATAGTACTAGGAATGCTACAGAGCTCCCACTCACTTTCTTGTAAATACAAGCTTCTCCATAAGTTTGTATAAATCCAAAGTTTTTGATTACTTTATCAAAACGTTGATTCCAACTCCGGGATGCTTGCTTCAGTCCATAAATGGAGCGCTGAAGTTTGCATACCTTGTCAGCATCTTTAGGATCGACAAAACCCTTGGGTTGTACCATATACAACTCTTCCTCAATGTCACCATTAAGGAACGCCATTTTGACCATCTGCCAAATCTCATAATCGAAATATGCAGCAATTGCTAAGAAAATCCTCACAGACTTTAGCTTCGCTACTGGTGAGAAAGTCTCATCATAGTCAACTCCTTGAATTTGTCGGAACCCTTTCGCGACAAGTCGAGATTTATAGACGGTAACATTACCATCAGCATCTGTTTTTCTCTTGAAAATCCATTTGTTCTCGACAGCCTTACGGCCATCCGGTAAGTCCACCAAAGTCCACACTTGGTTTTCGTACATGGATCCCATTTCGGATTTCATGGCTTCTAGCCATTTGTTGGAATCTAGGCTCACCATAGCTTCTTCATACGTCGCAGGGTCATCAGTATTGTCCACCAACATGACGTTCAAGGCAGAGTCATACCAATCAGGAGTGGTACGAACCCTCGTTGACCTGCAAGGTTCAGCAGCAACTTCGTTCGAAGTTTCATGATCACCATCATTAGCTTCCTCTCCAATTTGTGCAGGCGGCACAAAAACATTTTTCGGTGCTGTGATGCGCTACTCTCAAATCCGAGATAAGGTTCAATAACCTCATCGAGTTCTACTTTCCTTCCAGTCACTTCCTTCGAGAGAAACTCCTTCTCAAGAAAGGATCCATTCTTGGCAACGAAAACTTTGCCTTCGGATCTATGATAGAAGGTATACCCAATTGTTTCTTTAGGGTATCCTATGAACACGCATTTCTCCGCTTTGGGTTCAAGCTTATCAGGTTGTAACTTCTTTACATATGCTTCGCAACCCCAAACTTTAAGGAACGGCAACTTAGGTTTCTTTCCAAACCACAATTCGTACGGTGTCGTTTCAACAGATTTAGATGGTGCCCTATTTAAAGTGAATGCGGCTGTCTCTAATGCATAGCCCTAAAACGATAGCGGTAAATCTGTAAGAGACATCATAGACCGAACCATATCTAAGAGAGTTCGATTACGACGTTCGGACACACCATTACACTGTGGTGTTCCCGGCGGTGTCAACTGCGAAAGTATTCCACATTTCTATAAATGCATGCCAAACTCATAACTCAGTATTCACCTCCGCGGTCAGAACGCAGAAAATTAATCTTCTTGTTACGATGATTTTCCACTTCACTTTGAAATTCCTTAAACTTCTCGAAAGTTTCGGACTTATGTTTCATAAAGTAGACATACCCATATCTACTTAAGTCATCCGTGAAAGTGAGAACATAACGATATCCACCACGCGATGCTACACTCATTGGACCGCACACATCGGTATGTATTATTTCCAATAAGTCCGTAGCTCGCTCCATTATTCCAGAGAATGGAGTCTTAGTCATTTTTCCCATTAGACATGCTTCGCATCTTTCAAGTGATTCAAAATCAAGTGATTCAAGAAGTCCATCAGAATGGAGTTTCTTCATACGCTTCACTCCAATGTGACCAAGATGACAGTGCCACATGTATGTAGAATTATCATTCAATTTTGTTCATTTAGCATCTATGTTGTGAACATGTGTATCACTACTATCGAGATTCAGTAAGAATAAACCATTCATCTCAGGTGCATTACCATAAAATATATTACTCATATAAATCGAACAACCTTTATTCTCGGACTTAAAAGAGTAACCGTCTCGCAATAAACAAGATCCAGATATAATGTTCATGCTTAACGCAGGCACCAAATAACAATTATTCAAATTTAAAACTAATCCCGAAGGTAGATGTAGAGGGAGCGTGCCGACGGCGATCACATCAACCTTGGAGCCATTTCCAACGCGCATCGTCACCTCATCTCTCGCCAGTCTTCGCTTATTCCGCAGCTCCTGTTTCGAGTTACAAATATGAGCAACCGAACCAGTATCAAATACCCAGGCACTACTACGATTACTAGTAAGATACACATCAATAACATATATATCAAATATACCTTTCTTCTTGATGTTGCCATTATTTAGATCCGCCAGGTACTTGGGGCAGTTATGCTTCCAGTGACCGACACCCTTGCAGTAGAAGCATTCAGTTTCAGGCTTGGGACCAGCCTTGGGCTTCTTTGCAGGTGCGGCAGCTTTCTTGCCGTCCTTCTTGAAGTTTCCCTTGTTCTTAGGCTTGCCCTGTCTCTTGAAATTGGTGGTCTTATTGACCATCAACACTTGGTGCTCCTTCTTGATCTCCACTTCAGCAGTTTTCAGCATGGACGATAGTTCAGGCAACGTCTTGTTCATGCAGTGCATATCGTAGTTCATCACAAAGTTCTTATAACTTGGTGGCAGTGATTGGAGGAGACGGTGAATCCCTAACTCATTAGGAATCGATATCCCCAACTCTTGGAGCTTGTTTGCGTACCCAGACATGGTGAGCACGTGCTCGCTAACCGAGCTACCCTCTTCCATCTTACAGTTAAAGAACTTTTCGGAGGCCTCAGAGCTCTCCATGGCCGCACGAGTCTCAAAAATCAGCCTGAGCTCCTTAATGATCTCGAACGGGTCGTGGTGCTCAAAACTCTTCTGAAGCTCCGTTTCTAAACCGTACAGGATGGCACACTGAACTGTGGAGTAATGATTTTTCCGAGTGGCGTAAACATTCTTTACGTCATCGGTGGCATCTTCTGCAGGTGGGTCACCTAGCGGTGCTTCGAGCACATAGGTCAACTGACCATCCCTGAGGACGATCTTCAGTCCACGGAACCAGTCCGTGAAGTTGCTTCCATTGTTCTTAAGTTTTTCTTTCTCTAGGAATGCATTGAAATTGATGGAGGGGTTCGCCATAATCTACAACAAATTTGCAAGTAGTTTAGACTAAGTTTATGATAAATTGAGTTCAAATTTAATTCTTAAGTTAACTAGGTGAACTCCCACTCAAAACAACATCCCTCACATTGTCTTAGTGATTACACGAACCAAGTCCACTACACCAAGTCCGATCTTCACGAGAGAAGATGTAGTTTCATCGGCGAACAATCTTCATATTCATCATATCATTTATATGACTCATGCTCTACCTTTCGGTATTACGTGTTCCGAGACCATGTCTGTACATGCTAGGCTCGTCAAGATAACCTTAGTTTCCGCATGTGCAAATCTGGCTTGCACCCGTTGTATGCACACGTAGAATCTATCACATCCGATCATCATGAGATGCTTCGAAACGACGAGTCTTAGCAACGGTGCCAACTAAGGGCGAACACTTTATTACTTGATATTTAGTGAGAGGGATCATCTTATAATGCTACCGTCGTGATCTAAGCAATACAAGATGCATAAAGGATTAACATCACAGGCAATTCATAATTAGTGTGATATGATATGGCCCTTTCTTCTTGCGCCTTTGATCTCCATCTCCAAAGCACGGACATGATCTCCATCATCACCAGCATTGCGTCAAGGTCAGTGGCGCCGCTTCATGGTTGTCCATCATCACTAGCAACTATTACAACTACTTGGAATAAAGCTATTACACGATGAATAGACACGCAGGTCTTAACAGAATTGAAGACAACCATTAGGCTCCTGCCGGTTGCCATATTACAACAAGGATCATTGCATACATCAAATATAATCACAATCACATGATGGCCATATCACATCACAAAACCCCTGCAAAAACAAGTTAGACGCCTCTAATTTTCTTTGCATGTTTTACGTGGTTTGGGGCTCTCAAATAAGAACGGATCTTACCTACGAAACTGAACCACAACGTTGATACAAGTGCTATCAAGTGCAAAGTGTAAATTAGATCTATACTATGGTGGGAGAGACAGACACCCGCAAAGCCACTTGTGCAAAGCAAGTTACACGTCAAGCGTGGAGCAAGTCTCATGTGCGATGACATGTAAGGTTAGCCCGAGCCGCTTCATCCCACCATACCGCAAGATGCAAAGTACACAAAGCAAAAGACGGCACGAGCACCAACGCCCACAAAACCATTGTGTTCTACTCGTGCAACAGATCTACGCATAGACACGGCTCTGATACCACTGATGGGTTCGTAGCATGGAAAACAAAAAATTTCTACCGCAAGAACGAACAAAACCCAGATCTAATCTAGATAAAAGCCAAGATCTAATCTATTAGACATGTGCAACGAGATAGATCTGTACTAACCCTTGTAGATCCGAAAGCGTTACGAGATTGGATCTCGTGGTTGATGTAGTCGATCACTTGCCGATCTCAAGATCGAGTGGACGATCCTTCCGGCGCCGCGTTCCGGCAGCGCTTCCGCAGTCGGTCACACGTGCGGAGTCGAAGCAGACCTTCCTCTCCTCGTTCCAGCGAGCAGCGGAGGTAGTAGATCTTCTCCACGGAATCCCAGCAGCACGACGGCGTGGTGGTGGTGGAGTAGAGAATTCTGCAGGGCTTCGCCTAAGCCTGAGCAGAAGAAAGGAGGAGGAGAGAGGCGGCTAGGGTTTGGAGTAGTGGAGGGGGGCCAGGGGGTGGCGCCTCCACCCCTCTATTTAAAGGAGGGAGGCGCCATGGGAGGGGGAGTCCTAGTAGGACTCCCCTCCCTTCCTTGGCCGGCGGATTGGGAGGGGGAGGAGTCCTCCTCCCCCACGACTCCTTGTCTTGCCCCACAAGGACTCCTTGATCCTTTCTTGGTTTTCAAGCAAACTCCAAGAAATCTTCCAGAACCTTCCGGAACATTCCGAAACCTTCTAGAATCCTCATACAAATACTCCGGAACATTTCCTAACTCAGAAAATGATCCCCAATATATGAATCTTATTCTCCGGACAATTCCGGATCTCCTCGTGATGTCCCGGATCCAATCCGAGACTCCGAACAACATTCGGTCTCCAACACACATTCCATATCTACTTAAAACAACTTCGAACCTTAAGTGTGTCACCCTACGGTTCGTGAATATGCAGACATGATGAAGACACCTCTCCGATCAATAACCATCAGCGGGATCTGGAGATCCATAACGGCTCCCACATACTCAACGATGACTTCGTGATCGATAGAACCACTAACATACAAAACCAATTCCCTTTGTCACGCGATACTATACTTATCTGAGGTTTGATCGTCGGTATCTCCATACCTAGTTCTACCTCGATACTGATAATTACTCTTTACTCGTTCCATGTTATGCCATCCCTTGTGATCCAGTCACATGCTTGCAAGCTAACTAGATGACATTCCACCGAGAGGGCCCAGAGCATATCTATCCGTCATATGGATGGACAAATCCCAATCTTGGTCCATGCGCTTCAACACATACTTTCAGAATACCCAATGACACCTTTATAACCACCCAGTTACGAAGCGGTGTTTGATGTCATCAAAGTACCCATCCGGTGATGGTGATTAACACAACCTCATGGTCGAAGGATTAGGTTACTATGCATTTAAAAGCTTATACCAATACGAACTTAATGACTTGATCTTATGCTACGCTTACTATGGGTGTGTGTCCATTGACATCATTCTCCTAATGATATAACCTTGTTATTAATCACATCCAATGTCCATGATCAGGAAACCATGATCATCAATTAATCAACAAGCTAGTTCAACAAGAGGCTTACTAGGGACTCTTTTATGTTTACAAATCACACATGTATTAGTGTTTCCTTATAATACAATTATAGCATGGGATGTAAACATTCATCATAAACACAAAGATATAATAATAACCACTTTTATTATTGCCTCTTGGGCATATCTCCAACATTGTGGTCTTTATTCAAGTATGGTTGTGCATGGGTGTAATAGATGCCCATATGTTATGTAGTTTTTTTCACAACTAATGAATGTGGCAATTATTCTTCATGCATGGCCCATGCAAGGCCTCTCTCTTGTTATTCTATTTTGGTTTCTTTTGGAATATTTTGGGTGAAGTTTGTTTGAGCTCAATTGAAACAAATGAACCAATTAAATGCTTATTCTTTCTCTTGACTCCCACCTTGCAACTGTTTTGGTGGTTTCTCTTTGTCTAGCATACATGGGATGTATATTTTGTTTTCACAAAATAACATCATGTGCATGAGACATGTAAGATAATTTCCTCCCTTCCCTCTCTCCTTTGGTCTTTTGTTTTTCCCCTTTTGTTTGGAATTCAAAATTTCTTTTGGGATCCATATCAACTCCAAAACCCTAGATCAACCAACTATCTTTTTACCTTCTCTCTTTTCTAACTAAACCTAGCCATTCTCCTTCCTAGCTTCGGCTAAGGCCTAACCCTCCCCTCTCTATCCTAATAGCCACCACTACCAGGCCGAGCCTCCCTATACACCACCCTGGCTCGAACCCAAAACCCCCTAGCCTAGCTACCCTGGCCCGAGCCACCCCATTTCCATGCTCGACACCAGCCCTAGCTACCCTAGCCGAGCCATCTACCCTCTTTGTCCTCTCTCTTCCGCTGCCAAGCAACACCACCGAGCCCTGCACCTTGTCCACTGGTCCCAGCCAGCCTCGACCCCTGGTCCAACCGAACCGTGCCAGCACGTGAGAAGAAGGAGGAAGGAAAGGTGCACGCCACCTTTTTCCACCCCGCCACCGTCCACCCCATGTGCTCTCCCTCTGCCTCGACCTTATCTACCCCCCTCTCACCTGACATCGCCCCAGATCCCAGGACTCGGCCCAGCTATTCCTTCCCCTCCGCCTGATCCCTCTTCCACCTCCATCTACCCCACCGTCGGCTTCTTCTCGCCACCACCATAGAGAGGAGAAGGGCGCGGCGTCTGGTTGTCGAGGAAGACCGAGGAGACCCTCTAGACCGTCCCCGTACATAGCAGCGAGGAGGAGACAGCCGGTACACGCTGCACCTCAACACGCCGACGAGGAAACCCTAGCCTCGGGTCGTCAGCTCCGCCGCCGTTCTTCCGCGTCCTAGGCCGATTTGCTACCTCCGAACCACTCCCGGTGAGCATCCGACCCTCCCAGACACCTCCTCTTGCCAATCTGCTTCCTGGATACGCCGCTCGTTTCTTCGAGCACTCTCTGTGCGTCGCGCTCGCGTTCACCAACCCATCGTTGCACCGCAGTTACCTCACCTGGTCGTGCGGTCGAATCCCATCACCAATCCGAGCCCGTCCTAGTAGTAGCAGCCGCCGCGCGTGCGCTAGGTCGCGGGATCGATTCCCCCCGACCCGCCGGTGTTGTTTTCGTCAGTTTCGTCAGAAACATAAGAGAAGCACAACAGAGCGTCGGAGTTTCGCGTGGCCTTTTTCGTTTACCCCCCTTCCTTTTTGTTTTCCTCAACCCGCGCTCCAGCCCGGACCCACCGGTCAGCCGCTGTTGCGCTTTTCTAAAAAGGTACCCAGGCTTTTGGACTCCTCAACCCGCGCTCCCCGTCCGCGCCACGTGGCTGTGCCTGGTTCGCGCGCCCGTGCGTGGCCCCGCACACCGCGGGCCCCACCTGTCAACCGCATAGGCTGGATAACTCCGCGGTGAGAAAAGTCCCGCGTGTACCGCGTCGACCACCTGTTGCTGAGTCAGCACCTGGCCCACCCGTCAGCAGCTGTGGCTAAAACTCTCTGAGTATAAAAAGTATCTGTTCTTTTTCTGTTTAATCAAAATAATTTCAGAAATGTTTTATATGATTTTAAATCCAGAAATTAATAACTTTTTATTGATAAATTCAAATAATACAAATGATATATGTTTTTGAATCAGAAAAATGTGAGGATTTCAAATCTGCCATCCAAATTAATGCTTGACTAATTTAAATTTTCGAAATTGTTCAAATTGCAACAAAAATGACTTTTCTTAATTAATTAATAACTTTAATTCTATAACTCCAAATTTGACAAATAAGATGTCTAAATCGATCAGCGCAATGAGCCCGTTCTAAATATGCATTCCATGTTCTGAATTGCAGCATGCATCATATCAATATTAAAAATCATAATTGTTTATGGTAATAAAACTTGACCAAATAATTAATAAAATGAGTTATTCTTGTCCCCACACCTCACCCTTGCCATGCTACTTTATTGCCATGTAAATTGTGCATCATTCATCATGGCATCCTTGTTTGCTTGTCGCATTTTATTCATATGCTGGTGCACTTTATTTATGTTGGCCCTTGTTTGTTTGGTTCTTCTTTCGAATAGACGCCGAGCAGGGGAATTATCAGGAATCCTAGGAGTACTACCCAGATCCACCTCTCGCTTCAACTGAGCTGCCAGGGAAGCACTACCACATGCTTGCATACATATAGTACCTATTGCTTCTATCTTATTCTTGCATCATTGAGTCGCGACTGCATTAAATTGAATCCCTAGTACTGCATAGCCTTTACTTTTAAACCCCACCGGAGCTTGTTCCTCCATCCTATGAGCCATTACTACAGGAGTGGTTTGAGCCATGCGAGTCGTAGAACAGCATGTGTAGGGTATGTGAGTGTCTGATGGATAACGAGGTACCTAAACAACTTAACCTGAGTAGTAATGGGATAACTAATGAAAGAGGCACCGGTGGGCAATATCTGTCATTTGGTTTTTCCTGCCCACTTGTGTCCCGTAGGACCCCGAGTACTTGATTCCTGTTCCTTGACTATTCGCACTATCCACATCCGGGAGGCCTTATGAACCCCCCTGAGCCAGAGCTTGATTCATTTCTATTTCTTGGGGCCACAAACTAGTTTGGGGTTTTATTTACTATCGTGTACTTATGCCATGCTTTACCGCTTTATTTAAGATTGTGCGTGGAGCACTTGTACTGTTTTGGATCGTGACACGTTTTCGCTGTATCGACAAGCCTAGTCACACTTTCGGGTTCCTAGTCGTTTACCGCCGTCCACACAAACCCTGGGTCTGTTCCGGAGTCGGCCAACTTCGTTGCGGGTAGCTTAGTGCGGTGGCCCCCTGAAATATTTTACGAATCCTGTGATCGCTTTGTCGTGAATGCCTCGTTGGGTTTTGAGTTGGTTTCTCTGAGGTTGATCGAGTGTGTGTTGCTATTTGTGCACCCCTGCAGGGTAAATCTTTCTAAAAGCCGTGTCCGCGATTATGGACGACTTGGAGCACAGTTTCTCGATCATAGACAAGTATAACTAAAGTACCGCTTTTAATTTGACTAAACATCTGACTAGTAATTAGTGCAATACCCATGGAATGGTTAATAAAACTGCCAACGGATGGGTTGTTCGTCCGTTTTCTCGTTGGTAAGCGAGAAGGAGGATGGATCTGTTAATTTATACTGTTATAACTGTTGTTACTAATTAACGGACATCCGTCTATCTTTGGTTAGGCAGATGGTTAGCGAGTATCTATAGGCTTGTTAGTTATTATCTTTTGCTGCAATTGCGTCACCCCAGGTATATGTCCCCTTTAGAGGCATAAAGACTTGCTGAGTACCCCTAGGGTCTCACACGATAAATTGTTTGATTCAGATGAACAGGTGTATTCGCAAGATGGATACTGGGTGGAGGAGACAGATGATGTTGGCAACGATCACTCGGTGTAGAGATTCCGGGGATGGGGATCCGTGAGATCTGTGGGCGGGAAGTGCTTATTTATGTGGCATCTTATGCCGATTTGCTTCTTGTCCGTACTCGGATCTTGTTTCCCGCTTCCGCTTGATACTCTGTTGATTGATGTATGAGGAGTTATCCTACACTATTACCTCTATCTAGGATATTTGGATCTTGCCGTATGGCGTTGCAATATTTCTATTTCTTTTAGATGGTATGGCTCTGAGAACTGTTGTAAGGTAGCTTGCATACATACTCACTTGTGTATGTATTTGATCTCTTCGCCTGTTGCCTACGCCGCTCGCTCTTGTCTCGATGTTTTGGAAGTGGTTAGGTAGCCCGACGGTCCTACACGTGGGTGGCCCCTGGGCCCCCGCTGTACTACTTTAACCACTTTTGGTTCATCCAGGCTTGAACTTAGAGCGTAGGGTCCGAGGTTGTTACAGGCCCATAGTGTTACTTGTAGTTCAAGATGTACTCTGTAACCGACTCTTAGTCGTAGCCGGATAGATCTCTCCAGTAAACCCTAGGTCGGATATCTATATAAACCGTCCTAGGGAGAGCCTTTAGGGCACCTACCCTCACAATAGTCTACAATCTCAACTCGCATAGGCGAAACCCTTGTAACCCATATTCTGGCTCTGCCGTATTACTGGATTTCTAGCAGGAGTAGGATCCGTCCAAAGCCGGCGGATTCGAACCTGGGTAAATGATGACAGATAAGTATAGGGGGTGTATCGCAGTATTTTCGAGGGAAGTGAAACCCAATTTATTGATTCAACACAAGGGGAGCCAAAGAATATTTATAAGCCTTAACAACTGAGTTGTCAATTTAGCTGCACCTAGAAACAATCTTGCTTATAGCAGTTTATCAGTAGCAACAGTTTTGTAGTAGGAATAGTAAAGTAGCAGTAGTAGTAAAGTAAAGACAGTAGTAACAATTGCAGTAAACAATAGGATTCGAGTGCGGTAGGCATAGGGATGGATGGACGGACGTTGCATGGACAAGACAATTCACATGGCAATCAGAACATAGGACAATTGCAGATAAATAAGATAAAGCATCCAAGTACTAGATAATCCTAGGCATGTGTTCCATATATAGTCATACGTGCTCGCAATGAGAACTTGCACAACATCTTTTGTCCTGCCAGCCCATTTCTAGTGGGGCCTCAAGGGAACTACTGGCAATTAAGGTGCTCCTTTTAATAGAGCACCAGAGCAAAGCATTAACACTCCGTGAACACATGTGATCCTCACATCAAAGCCATTCCCTCCGGTTATCCCGATTTCTGTCACTTCGGGGCCTTTGGTTCCGGACAACAGCGTGTGTAAACAACTTGCACGTAAGACCATAAACAATACTATCATAATGAATCAATAACATGTTCAGATCTGAAATCATGGCACTCAGGCCCCAGTGACAAGCATTAAGCATAACAAGTCGCAACAAAGTCAAAAAGCACTAATAGAAGATACTAGGCACCATGCCCTAACAATCTGATGCCATTACATGAACGATCTCATCCAATACCTACCATCCCCATAGCATACATCGGGGGATTACTCACTCATAGATGGGGGAAACATGGATGGTCGATGGAGAAGCGATGGTGATGATGATGGCGATGATCTCCTCCGATTCCCCGTCCCGGCAGGGTGCCAGAATGAAGTTTCTGGTTCTGAATCGTGGAATCTGGTGGTGGTGGAAGAGTGGAACTCCTTCTGGAAAAACATCAAACCCCCTGAGTTTTTAGGTCAGAAGGCATCTTATAGGCGAAGAGGGAGACCGAGGGGGTGTCTAGGGCAGCCAGACCACCCCCTGGCGCAGCTAGGCCCAGCCCGCGTGGCCAGGTGGTGTGGCTAGGCCCCAGCCCCTCTCCGTCTCGTATTCTGGCTCCTGGTGTCCCTCGGTGAAAAACTAACTTTGGCTTTTGTCCCGTCCAATTCCGAGAATATTCATTTTCTGACTTTCCTAGAACCAAAAACACCAGAAAACAGGCAGCTAGCACTGTGGCTCTTGTTAATAGGTTAGTCCAAGAAATCATATGAAAAGTACTCCAAAGTGTGGAAAAAACATAAGAAAGTAGATAAAACCAAGCATGGAACATCAAAAATTATGGATACGTTTGCAACGTATCAACATCCCCAAGCTTAACTCCTGCTTGTTCTCGAGTAGGTAAGTGATAAAAAGAAAGAATAATTTTTGAGGTGACATGCACCATCATAAACTTGATCAAAGTATTCGTAAAACATTCATAGCTGGGATCATAGTACTTCAATCATAATCTGAAAGACAAAGTTCTAACAATAAGTCAAAGCAACTATGTTGCAACATGAAAAGGCACAAACAAAAAATTCATGAATGACAATGCTTTGCAAAACGTTTGTTTGTTTCACATAAAGAAAACATAGCATAGTAGCATTCAGCTTGTCCCTCATAGAGTAGCAAATATAAATGCATAGGACACCTTCAAAGTTCATAAGAGTGACTAGATACAAATAGTTTAAAACAAGCAATATCAAGGTATGCATCAATCAACAAGTCTTGGGAGAATGCACATAGAACTAAGAATGGACACTATGCTCTCAAAGTAGGTGCATAAAGATAGAAGGTGGAGACTCAATATATAAGTGGAAGAAAGGCCTTCGTAGAAGGAAGTAGGGATTCAAGTTTCATAAAGAGCTTCCAAAAATTATGGTACTTAATAGCTTTCAGCTATCATTGCCCCTAACATAAGCATCTTGAAGTGATTAAGATTAAAGTGAACAAACTATGGTGTACATGCTTGACGAAGTATAAGTTAGAAATCTTATGTCCCTTAATACGAGGGTCGCTCCTCATGCTACTCAAGTTTAGTCACCGGTAAGTTCTTGTCATCGTAAGTACATGTGTATCACAGAGAACCGCCAACGAGGTACCCCTTGACCGATGATACGGAAGAATCCCCATATCAAAATGACAAGGCAAGCAGACAACGAGCATCTCAACAATCTTCTTATTTACCATGGGAATATGGCGCTTGTTTCTCTCTTTCCTCTTTTCGTATATCTCTCTTTTTTCTCTTTTATTTTTCTCCTTTTTCTCAATATCTAACTCTTTTTTTATAAGAAGAATGCTTCATAGACAGCTCATTATGGTTACGCTGCAGGTTCCCACCATGTCAGCATGGATTAGACCAGCGGCCCAGGCATTTCTCTAACACATATACATAACTCCATGGACTTACAAGCTCCCCTTTCATTTCACACCGACGACATCCATAAACAAAAGAGCATGATATCAACTAGGTACATAGTACCCGTGCAATGTTGAAAGCGTTCCCCATGACATCATGGTTCTGCTAATCCCCAACAAATAAGTGCAAGCATATACAACATAGACGACACAATGGTTCAAGTTTATTAAGGGCAAGAAAAGTAAAGTGTGCCATCAAGTTCGTGAGAGCTTTAATCACTAGTTTTCTCATAACAAGTTTAATTTGGAAGGTAGATAAAAACATGAACATACTTGGAATAGCATAAGCTAATAGGTAGGTATGGTGGACTCTTTGGAATAACTTGGTTTTAGGAGTTGGATGCATGAGTGGAACTCATACTTGGTTGTGGAGGCTAGCAAAAGACTGAGAGCGACCAACTAAGAGAGCAATAATGGCCATAATCATGCAGAGCGGCAAAACATCATTAATCAAAGCATAAAGTGATACTACAAGTTGAAAACTAAAGGATCATAAAGGCTATGGTGACTTGGGATAGTCATAACATGGTGTGAGCATGCGCCAAGTCAACCCAAATAAAGCATCAAAGGAGAATACCACAATACTATGCTTTAATATGCTAAAACAATGCATGATTCTTTAAAGGCACATTAAGCAATATCAATTGTTTATAACAAGTCATGCTACAGCAAAGAATACTAAGCATAAAGCCAAAACAATATCAAGCATGGCATGACAGAGCATAGGCCACAGTCAAAAACAAGCTCTCTTTACCACTTAAGCATGAACTTTCCTACTCTTTTCCAAAACAAACCAAACTATTTAAAAACCAATGTATGAAAGAGGGGGTCCAACCAATCTATTCAGCAAACTAAGCAAACCAAGCAAACAAAATACCAAAACGAAAACGAAAAAGAAGACGCTCTAAGAACAACACAGCTGTGCATGAAACAATAAAATGAAGTGTTCGGAAGAAATTTGGGATTTTTATTGATGAAGAGGGCGATGCCTTGGGCATCCCCAAGCTTTGACACTTGTACTTATTGGATATTTCTTGGGGTGACACGCGTGGCATCCCCAAGCTTGATCTTTAGTCCATCCTTCATCTCATTACTCATTCCTTCCATACACCTGAAAATTTTCCTTCATACAAAACTTCACACAATCTCTATTAGCAACATTAGTGCACTCAAGATAATAGGTCTTTAGGTTCAGTACCAACACCAATAAAACTTCCATTAAAACACAAGATACTATAGAACTTCCCTCAAAAATCTCAATTACCCAAAAGAACTCAAAAAAGAACCAACAAGAAGCAAATGCAAATAATGGCAGAAATCTGTCAAAACAGACCAGCAGGTAAAGACGAATTTTTTCGAAGACCTTCTGTTGCTCAAACCAAAAAGTGTTGAAATAACGTAAGTTAGATAACAACATGGGGCAGAAGCACAAAAATTCACGCCTCAAAATGACGTACAGAGATTTTACACGAGTTTTTACGGTAAAGCACAGAAATCTGTTTCAGGACAGCAACTTTCCCAACCATTACTTCTCTCTCATTAGAGGTTACTCTTGGCACAAAAAGCAAATAAAAAGGATTAGGAGCGGTTATTACTGAAGTAATAACTTCCAAGACTCATCTAAAACTTTTGGGTTATCTCCCAATAAGTACTTTTCTTTAATGCCTTTAAGTTAGGCATGATAGTTTGAGAGGATGCTCACATAAGAAATATGGATTGAAGTGAAAAAGAGCATCAAGAAGCAAGTGTCTAACCCACTTTCTATGCATAGGAATATTGTATGCAAATAAATTCGCAAAGAACAAAGTGACATGCATAGGAAGATAAAACAAGAGTAACTTCAAAACTTTCAGCACATAGAGGGGTGTTTCAATACCATGAAAACTTCTACAACCATATTTTCCTCTCTCATAATAATTTTCAGTAGCCTCATGAATAAACTCAACAATATAACTATCACATAAAGCATGCTTTTCATGATCTACAAACACATTATTTTTATCAATCTCAAAAATAGTGGGATTAAAACCTTCAATCCCACTTTTAACAATTCTATAACAAGATGGCTGATCATTCAATATAGGACCATTATCTAGAGCTTTATCATAAACATTTTCTAAGCAAAACTCTTTAATACCATGCAAATGAAGTTAAGCACAAATAAAGGATTATGATAGATAACATGAGCATAACATTCATCCTTCTTTGGTAAGTGTGGGGGACAATCAAATAATGTAAGGTATAAAGAGTTACTCTCATTAGAAGGTAGGCATGGGTAGCTAATCCATTCTTCCTCATTTTGTTCATCAAATGAGCTTTCAGGTTCATCAATTTCTACTTCCATAAGATCCTGCAAGGCACTAGTCTCTTCCATTTGTGGAAAGCATCTATTAATATATTCAAGAATATAGCCATTTTCTTCCTTGTAATTATTAAAGAAAAATTTAAGTATATCATAAACCTCATATTTATAAGGTGAATCATCAATATTTTCAAGAAAACTAGCAAGTTCAAATGCACCCTTCCAAGCAATAAATTCCTCAATTTGTTCCACATCATAAAAGTCATAATTTCCTTTAACATAAGAAGATATGGTAACATTATCATTATACTCACATTAAAAAGGGAGGTGTTTATACCTCTTATAGCAACAAGATTTATCAAAGCAATAAGTAACATTATAATTAGAGCACACGTTTCTAGAAATGGTATACAATTTATCAATTTGTTCCCATAAGTGTTTCCCTTTTTGGGACAAGCGGTGTTCCTTATAATAATATTTTTGATCTTTCGTGAACCCACCTTGCCAATAAGATTCAGTTTCAAAGAAACCAACCATTGATAGAAAGCATGATAAAGCAAGACAATAACAGACCAACGAAAATAACAACTAGAGTAGGAACTGTTTTTTTGTATTTTTAAAAAGAAACAAGCAAACAATGCGGAAATAAACTGAGCTTGAACAATAGTGATTCCAAGTGGACTTGATAAATAAATCTATGCTCCCCGGCAACAGCGCTAGAAAATAGTCTTGATGACCCAAGAGTATAGGGGGTGTATCGCAGTATTTTCGAGGGAAGTGAAACCCAATTTATTGATTCGACACAAGGGGAGCCAAAGAATATTTATAAGCCTTAACAACTGAGTTGTCAATTCAGCTGCACTTGGAAACAATCTTGCTCACAACAGTTTATCAGTAGCAACAGTTTTGTAATAGGAATAGTAAAGTAGCAGCAGTAGTAAAGTAAAGACAGTAGTAACAATTGCAGTAAACAATAGGATTCGAGTGCGGTAGGCATAGGGATGGATGGACGGGCGTTGCATGGACAAGACAATTCACATGGCAATCAGAACATAGGGCAATTGTAGATAAATAAGATAAAGCATACGAGTACTAGATAATCCTAGGCATGTGTTCCATATATAGTCATACGTGCTCGCAATGAGAACTTGCACAACATCTTTTGTCCTGCTAGCCCGTGTGCAACGGGGCCTCAAGGGAACTACTGGCAATTAAGGTGCTCCTTTTAATAGAGCAACGGAGCAAAGCATTAACACTCCATGAACACATGTGATCCTCACATCAAAGCCATTCCCTCCGGTTATCTCGATTTCTGTCACTTCGGGGCCTTTCGTTCCGGACAACAGCGTGTGTAAACAACTTGTAGGTAAGACCCTAAACAATACTATCATAATGAATCAATAACATGTTCAGATCTGAAATCATGGCACTCGGGCCCTAGTGACAAGCATTAAGCATAACAAGTTGCAACAAAGTCAAAAAGCACTAATAGAAGATACTAGGCACCATGCCCTAAAAATATGATGCCATTACATGAACGCTCTCATCCAATACCTACCATCCCCATAGCCTACAGGGGGGATTACTCACTCATAGATGGGGGAAACATGGATGGTCGATGGAGAAGCGATGATGATGATGATGGCGATGATCTCCTCAAATTCCCCATCCCGGCTGGGTGCCAGAACGGAGTTTCTGGTTCTGAATCGTGGAATCTGGTGGTGGCGGCGGAGCGGAACTCCTCCTGGAAAAATGTCGAACCCCCCTGAGATTTTAGGTCAGAAGGCATCTTATAGGTGAATAGGGAGACCGAGGGGGTGTCTGGGACGGCCAAACCACCCCTTGGCGTGGCCAGGCCCAGCCCGCGCGGCCAGGTGGTGTGGCTAGGCCCCAGCCCCTCTCTGTCTTGTATTCTGGCTCATGGTGTCCCTCGGTGAAAAACTGACTTTGGCTTTTGTCCCGTCTAATTCCGAGAATATTCATTTTCTGACTTTCCTAGAACCAAAAACAGTAGAAAACAGACAGCTAGCACTGTGGCTCTTGTTAATAGGTTATTCCAAGAAATCATATGAAAAGTACTCCAAAGTGTGGACAAAACATAAGAAAGTAGATAAAACAAAGCATGGTACATCAAAAATTATGGATACGTTTGCAACGTATCAGTAAACTTGTGTGCTCACCGTCTCGGAATACCGTACGTCTCACACCCCTCTCTGCCACACGCCTCGAGGACCCCCTCATGGCGTACTTGTCATCAATCTGACGACAGTTATGATAGTTCAAATACCTGGTTCAACCACCAAAGCTAGAAAATTTTGCAAGGTTGTACCTATCAGAATCCACGGGATAGATTTTTATGCCAATCTAATAGTACTTGGAACCAAAGGTTTGGAAGTAGTACTAGGGATGGATTGGATGTCGAAACATAAAGGATTTATCGAATGTGCCATTTAAGCCATAACCATGACTAGTAGCTCTGGAGTATCAGTAGAACATGTATGTGAGACCTTGCCCTGTCAATTCAAATGCAACAAGAGTCTAGCCCTACCCACCATTGACCAAGTTAGAGTAGTCTGTGATTACCCCGATGTATTCCCAGATGAATTGCCTAGTATGCCCCCAGATCGGGATATCGAGTTCATTATTGAGCTAATTCCTAGAACTGGACCCATAGCTCAGAGACCTTAAAGTATGAACCCATCAGAGTTAGTGGAGCTAAAGAAGCAACTTGATTCTATGCTAGAGAAAGGCTTGATTCAACCAAGCGCATCGCCCTGAAGATCGCCTGTTTTGTTTGTCAACAAGAAAGATGGAGGTAACCGTTTGTGCATAGATTACCGGAAGATGAATGATGTCACCATCAAGAACAAGTACCCACTGCCCAAGATAGAGTATCTGTTTTATCTAAGATTGATCTTAGAACTTCTTATCACCAACTCAAGATTCGTGCAACGGGTATTCCAAAGACCGCCTTTACTACCAGATATGGATTGTATGATTATACGGTCATGTCTTTTGGATTAACCAATGCCCCTGCTTATTTCATGAATCTCATGAATAAGATTTTTATGAACTTTCTAGATAAGTTTGTTCTTGTGTTTATCGACGATATTCTAATCTATTCCAAGTCAGAATAAGAACATGAGCAACACCTAATAACCATCCTTGAAACCCTTAGAGAGCATCAATTGTATGCCAAGTTCGGCAAATGTGAGTTCTGGCTAAAAGAAGTAGGATTCCTCGGACATATTGTGTCGGCAGGAGGAGTCGCTGTTGATCCCGCCAAGATAAAAGATGTTGAAGAATGGGAAGCCCCAACCACTCAAACCCAAGTCTGTGCATTTCTCGGATTAGTGGGATACTACCACAAGTTCGTTGAAGGATTTTTGAGCATTGCAATACCAATGACCCAATTGTTGAAGAAAGATAAGAAGTTCGAATGGACGGACAAATGTGAAGCAAGTTTCAAGAGCTCAAGAAGAGATTGATTTCAGCCCCAATATTGATCATGCCAGATATCAAGAAGCCTTTTGATGTGTATTGTGATGCATCCAAGATTGGTCTCGGATGTGTGTTAATGCAAGAAGGCAAAGTCATCACATATCTGTCTCGACAACTGAAGCAGCATGAGCAAAACTACCTACCCATGATCTTGAACTAGCAGCTGTAGTTCTAGCATTGAAGACATGGCGTCATTACCTGATGGGTAATCACTATGAGATTTATTCAGATCACAAGAGCTTGAAGTATATTTTCACTCAAAAGGAGCTGAATATGAGGAAAAGGAGATGGATAGAGTTAATCAAGGATTATGACCTTGACATTCACTACCACCCCGGCAAAGCCAATGTGGTAGCAGATGCTCTTAGCAGATTGCCATGCTGGTTAAACACCATGATCAAAGAGAACCAGCCAAGTTTGCATGAGGAGTTGGAGCAGTTTAGAACTGAGCTAGTTAGCAAAGGATTTTTAGCTAGCATTAAACTTCAACCCACTTTGATTTGTCAAATCAAGGAAGCCTAGAAGGGAAATGCAAGTATCAACGGAATCAAACATCGTATTGGTACAGGAAAGATACCTGGATTCACCGAAGATGAAGGAGTTTTGTGGTACAAAGGACGTATCTGTGTGCCGGCAAATTCGGAGCTGAAGCAAGTTATCATGCAAGAAGCTCATCATACTCTTTATTCTATCCACCCCGGAGGAACAAAGATGTATTAGGATTTGAAGGAGCAATTTTGGTTGCACAAGATGAAGCGAGAAATCGGAAGCTACATAGCCAAGTGTGATATCTGTCAGAGAGTCAAAGCGGAACATCAGAGACCCGCAGGACTGTTGCAACCATTGCAGATTCCGGAATGGAAATGGGATTCCGTCGGAATGGACTTTATCACCGGTTTGCCTACTTCTAGTAGGGGAAATGACTCTATTTGGTTCATAGTTGATAGACTGTCCAAGATAGCACAGTTTATACCTGTCAAGACAACCTACCAGAGTTCGAAGCTAGCAGAGTTGTACATTTCTAGAATCGTCAGTTTGCATGGAACCCCCAAGACCATAGTATCGGATCGAGGACCCAATTTACCTCAAGATTTTGGTAGAAAGTCCAGGAAGGATTAGGGACCAAGTTGAATTTCAGCACGACTTATCACCCGCAGACCGATGGACAAACTAAAAGAGTCAACCAAATCTTAGAAGATATGTTGAGAGCTTGTGTTCTAGAGTATGGATCAAAATGGGAAGATTGTCTGCCGTTCGCAGAATTCTCATACAACAGCAATTATCAAGCCAGTTTGCAAATGGCCCCATTTGAATTTCTGTATGGAAGGAAGTGTTGTACCCCTTTGAATTGGTCGCAAGTAGAAGAGAGTCAGATTTTTGGACCCGACATCCTACGAGAAGCCGAAGAGAAGGTTCACAAAGTCCGTGAGCACCTCAAGACCACCCAATCCAGACAGAAGAGTTATACTGACAAGAGACGTCGAGATCTGACCTTCAATGTCAGAGATTTGTATATCTAAAAGTATCACCCTTGAAGGGAATGCAGTGTTTCTAGCTAAAAGGAAAGTTAGCTCCTAGATATATTGGACCCTTCAAGATTCTGAATCTCCGAGGAGAAGTATCTTATCAACTGGAACTACCAGAGGAGATGTCAGCCATCCATAATGTGTTCCATATCTCGTTACTTCGCAAATTCCTAGAAGTGTTGGAGAAGACCGTAGTTTTCAAGAACATCGATCACCGAGCCATTGATATCAACAAGGATCTGACGTACCATGAAGTGCCCATTCGTATCTTTGAAGAAGCCTTCAGAACCACCAGGACCCGGAGTATCAAATTTCTCAAGATCCAATGGAGCAACCATACCGAAGAAGAAGCTACCTGGGAGCAACAATATTACATTAGGACTGAGTTTCTAGATCTCTTTAGTTCCTAGTTTTTCTTAAATCTTGGGACGAGATTTTGTTTAAGAAGGGAAGGTTTGTAACACCCCAAATCTTTAATCTAGGTTATCAAGTTCCTAATCACCCAATTTAGGGTTAACAAAAAACTTTTATTAACATAATGAATATGAATGCATGTGTGTGTTGCCTTAGTATAGAATTGTTTGAAAATGCCATGCTTGATTGTTTTAAATGTTGTGAAATGGTTTAAAGGTGAATGCCATCATCTAGACCATTTACAAGCAAAATAAAAAGAGAAAGAAATCAAATAAGAATAAATAATGCAAACGGTCATTTTGACCATTTTAAACTACTAGGCCACTTTAGGTGTTCCTAGAGGATAATCTTTAACAGAAACATTTCTATCTCTTTTCACCCCTTGCTAGACTAAGTAAAGATGTACCAAGGCCCACTTTATAAACTTACAAAAACATCTAGCAAATCAATTTAAAGGACAATTGAAAATTGAGTCCAATTCATATGTGAAGATCACACTTTATCAAAAACCCATCAAATGAATTCACCTTTACAATCCCAAGCAAACCTAGTCTCTCAAGCTTAAGACAAGTTCACCCAAAAAGTTTGAATCAAAATTTCAAAAATAATTTTCATGCGGCCATTTCAGCAAACACTTGGCAAGCACAGAATAAACACTAGACTAGCTGCACTGTTTGGTACAGTGAGCATCGACCATTTGGTCTCCAATTTAACCCCATGTCCCCTCTAAGCCTAACCCAGCCCCAAACCAGCTCCCCCCTTCGCCGCTGGCATAGTGGAGCACCGCTCGTTCTTGGTCATCGCCGGCCGACAGTGGGCAGCACGCCAAGAGCCACACCAGCCTCGCCCAAGACGCGCACCAGACACACGAGCTCCTACCGCCACCCCCTGTCCACCCCACGGTCGAAGCCCAGCCCTGGACCACACTAGCACTTCCGTGCACCGCCTCTCTGCGCCATGTACAGAGCACGCCAGTGCGCCACTCCCGACCAGCTCGCACGCGCCACGCCTTGACCTCCCCTCGCGTGCACAGACCCACCATGATAGAAGCATCCCGACAGACACCCCCATTCACCGACGCGCAACCCGCAGCAGCCGCACGCTGCCGCAAACACCTTTGCCTCCATCTAGAGCACCGCAGCGCCCGACCAAACCCAGCCGCCCCATGCCTCGCCCTTAAGCTAGCAACGACCGCCAGGAGACACCGCACCGTCCACCTACCCCAGCCATGCCCATAGCTCTCTATGCCGCCCTCGCCAGAGATGCCAGCCTGCACTGCTTGGTCCCCTTGTCGAGCTATAAAAGGAGGCCACCCCAGCCTCCATTCCTCACACCACTCAACTCCCCACTCACCATTGAGCCTCCCACACCCCTTCCCGGAGCAAGGCGAGCAACACCATGCCGGAATTGCACCGGAGTCTGCCGCTGCTGGAGGAGAAGGGCACCGTCGATTGCGACCAACCCAAGCCTCACTGTGATCACGCCTTGATGTCTACGCACTTCTATTCTTGTAGACAGTTGTTGGACCTCCAAGTGCGTAGGTTTGTAGAACACCAACAAGTTTCCCTTAAGTGGATTACCCAAGGTTTATTGAACTCAGGAAGGAAGTGGTCAAAGGTATCCCTCTCAAGCAACCCTGCAATCAAGATACAAGAAGTATCTTGTGTCCCCAACACACCCAATACACTTGTCAGGTGTATAGGTGCACTACTTCGGCGAAGAGATAGTGAAATACAAGTGGTATGGATAATTATAAGTGGTAACGGTGCTAGAAAATAGCTTTGATGGCGTGTGGTTGACGTGGGAAGAGACTAAAGGCAATCTAAAATAAAGATGGAAGTAAGCAAACATGTAACAGATCTAATTGCAAACGGTGTTTCAATGTTTAGAAGCAAGGCCTAGGGATCATACTTTCGCTAGTGAACACTCTCATATAAATATCATCTCTTTATGATAATACTCTAAACTACTCTCCGGTTGGACACTCTAATCCATGGTAGGGCTATAACAACACTCCTCAAAGTCCGCTTTCCCCATCGAGATAACCCCACACTGTCACCTTGAGCGCTAGATGGTTCCAACAAACACCACAATTTCATAGAAACATCCAACTCCAAATATAACTCATAACAAGTAATTGTAATCTCTAGCCTAAGTGCCACCATGGTGTGCATGCTGTCACTTTCACACACATGGGGAGAGCAGAGATCTATTAAAGCACTTGAGTAGCAAGGTTGATCTACTTGATTACAAAGCTCATGATCAGAATATGATCATGCATAGAGAGAGAGATGAACACATAGCTACCGGTAGAACCCTTAGCCTCGAGGAAGAACTACTCCCTCATCATCATGGGAATCAGCAACGGCGATGGAGATGGTGGTGGAGATCGATGGAGATGGCTCCGGGGGAACTTCCCTGTCCCGGCAGGGTGCCGAAACAGAGACGTCCCGGCAGGGTGCCGAAACAGAGACTTTCTGTCCCCCAAATCTCCCCTTCGGTGGCGGCGGCGCTGCGGAACTTTTCGTGGCTGGAGGCTATTCGACTTAGGGTTTATGCATCGAAAGGCATCTTATAGGCGAAGAGGCAAGGTCGGTGGATGGCCAGGGGGCCCACACCATGCCTTGGCGTGGCCAGGGGGACCGCGCCTAGGGGTGGTGTGGCCACCATGTGGCCCCTCTCCGTCTCGTCTTCTGGCTCCGTGAGTCTTCACGTAAAATACCGACTTTAGCTTTTGTCCTGTCCAATTCTGAGAATATTGATTTTCTGACTTTCCTAGAACCAAAAACAGCAGAAAACAGGCAACTGGTATCATGTCATCTTGTTAATATGTCAGTCCAAGAAAGTGTATAAAAAGTACTCCAAAGTGTGTGCAAAACATAAGAAAGTAGATAAAACCAAGCATGGAGCATCAAAAATTATAGATATGTTTGCAACATATCAACATCCCCAAGCTTAACTCCTGCTTGTCCTCGAGTAGGTAAGTGATAAAAGAAAGAATAATTTTTTAGGTGACATGCACCATCATAAACTTGATCAAAGTATTTGTAGAACATTGATAGCTGGGATCATAGTACTTTAACATAGCATGAAAGATAAAGTTCTAACAATAAGTCATAGCAACTATGTTGTAACATGAAAAGGCACAAACAAAAGATTCATGAATAACAATGCTTTGCAAGACGTTTTTTGTTTCACATCAAGAAAACATAGCATAATGGCATTTACCTTGTCCCTCATAGTGTAGCAAAACATAAATGCATAGGACACCTTCAAAGTTCATAGGGGTGACTAGATACAAATAGTTTAAGAACAAGCAATATCAAAGTTATGCATCAATCAACAAGTCTTGGGACAATGCACATTAAACTAAGAATGGCCACTATGCTCTCTTAATAGGTGCATAAAGATAGAAGGTGGAGACCCAACATAAAAATAAAAGAAAGGCCTTCATAGAAGGAAGCAGGGATTTAAGTTTCATAAAGAGCTTCCAAAAATTATGGTACTTATTAGCTTTCAGCTCTCATTGCCCCTATAATAAGCATCTTGAAGTGATTAAGGTTAAAGTGAACAAACTATGGACTATATGCTTGACAAAGTATAAGTTGGAATTCTCATGTCCCTTGAATACGAGGGCTGATCCTCATGCTACTCAAGTTTAGTTACCGGTAAGTTCTTGTCATAGTAAGTACATGTGTATGATAGAGAACTGCCAACGGGGTACCCCTTGCCCGATGATACGAAAGAATCCCCATATCAAAATGACAAGGCAAGCAGACAACGAGCATCTCAGCAATCTTCTTATTTACCATGGGAAAATGGTGCTTTTTGTCTCTTTCCTCTTTTCTCATATCTTTTTTTCTTTTTCTCCTTTTCTCAATAATTGACTCTTTTTTTTATCAGAAGAATGCTTCATAGACAGCTCATTATGGTTATGCTGCAGGTTTCCACCATGACAGCATGGATTAAACCGGTGGCCCAAGCGTTTCTCTAACACACATACATAACTCCATGGACTTACAAGCTCCCCTTTCATTTCACACCGACGACATCCATAGACAAAAGAGCATGATATCAACTAGGTACAAAGTACAAGTGCAATTTTGAAAGCGTTCCCCATGACAACATGGTTCTGCTAATCCCCAGCGTATAAGTGCAAGCATATACAACATAGACAACACAATGGTTCAAGTTTATTAAGGGCAAGAAAAGTAAAGTGTGTCATCAAGTTCGTGAGAGCTTTAATCACTAGTTTTATCATAACAAGTTTAATTCGGAAAGTAGATAAAAACATGAATATACTTGGAATAGCAACAATGCTAATAGGTAGGTATGGTGGACTCTTTGGAATAACTTGGTTCTATTTGGAGTTGGATGCATGAGTGGAACTTATACTTGGTTATGGAGGCTAGCAAAAGACTGGGAGCGACCAACTAAGAGAGCAATAATGGCCATAATCATGCAAAGCGACAAAACATTATTAATTAAAGCATAAAGTGATATTAGAAGTCGAAAACTAAAGGATCATAGAGGCTATGGTGACTTGGTGTAGTCTTAACATGGTGTGAGCATGCGCCAAGTCAACCCAAATAAAGCATTAAAGGAGAATACCACAATACTGTGCTTTAATATGCTAAAACAACGCATGATTCTTCCAATGCACATTAAGCAATCTCAATTGTTTATAACATGTCATGCTACAGCAAAAATCACTAAGCATAAAGCCAAAACAATATAAAGCATGACATGATAAAGCCTAAGTCACAGTCAAAAACAAGCTCCGTTTATACCACTTAAGCATGAACTTTCCTACTCTTTTCCAACACCAATCGACTTATTTGAAACAACACACAAAGATAATAATAAATAAAGATCAGTGAGATTGTCTCACAAATTCAAAAATAAGAACTAAAAATTTCTAAGCTGAAAGCACAAGAAAACTAAGGCTAAACACGGTGCTAGCAAAAGAGAACACTCACAAAACAATAAGAATGTAAACTAGAGTGTTCTAAACTATGAAAGCAGAGTGTGTGTCTCTCCAAAAGAAATGTGTTGGGATCCAACCAACTTATTTAAGCAAACCAAACAAAAAGAAAACAAAAACAAAGATGCTCCAAGAACAACACAATTGTGCATGAAACAATAAAAATGAAGTGATTGGAAGAAACCTGAGATTTTTATTGATGAAGAAGGGGATGCCTTGGGCATCCCCAAACTTTGACACTTGTACTTCTTGGATATTTCTTGGGGTGACACGGGTGGCATCCCCAAGCTTGAGATTTAGTCTATTCTTCATCTCATTACATCATTCTTTTCTTAACACCTGGAATTTTTCCTTCATACAAAACTTCACACAATCTTCATTAGCAACATTAGTGCACTCAAGATAATAAGTCTTTGGGTTCAGTTTCAACACAAGTAAAACTTCCATTAAAACACAAGCTACTGTAGCACTTCCCTTGAAAAGCTCAATTCCCCAAAAAGAACTCAAAAAGGAATCAATAAGAAGCAAATGCAAATAATGGCAGAAATCTGTCAAAACAGACCAGCAGGTAAAAACTAATTTTTTCAAAGACCTTATGTTGCTCAAATCGAAAAGTGTTGAACTAACGAAAGTTGTATAACAACCTGGGGCAGAAGCACAAAAATTCACGCCTCAAAACAACGTACAGAGATTTTTCACAGCGAAGCACAAAAATCTGTTTCGGGACAACAACTTTCCTAAGCATTACTTCTCTCTCATTAAAGGTTACTCTTAGCACAAAAACCACACAAAAATGATAAGGAGAGGTTATACTGAAGCAATAACTTCCAAGACTCAACTAAAAATTTTGGGTTATCTCCCAATAAGTACTTTTCTTTAACGCCTTTAAGTTAGGCGTGATAGTTTGAGAAGATGCTCACATAAGAAATATGATTTGAAGTAAAAGAGAGCATCAAGAAGCAAATTCAAAGCACATTTAAGTCTAACCCACTTCCTATGCATAGGAATCTTGTAAAGAAACAAGTCATGAAAGCACAAAGCAACAAGCATAGTAAAGCAAAACAAGTGCAACTTCAAAACTTTCAACATAAAGAGGGGAAACTTAATATTATTGAGATACATAAAACCATGTTTCCCTCTCTCATGATAACTTTCAGTAGCATCATGAATAAAGTTAACAATATAACTATCACATAAAACATTCTTATCATGAGCCACATGCATAAAACAATTATTACTCTCCCTATAAGAATAGTCATTCTTATTAATCATAGTGGGAGCAAATTCAATAAAATAGCTATCATTATTATTCTCATCGGCATAATCATCAAATATAGGAGGCATATTGTAATCATAATTAATTTTCTCCTCAATAGTAGGTGGACTCAAAATATCATATTGATCATTGTAATCATCATATATTGGAGGCATAGTATCATCAAAGTAAATTTTCTTCTCCATGCTTGGGGGACTAAAAATATCATGCTCATCAAAACCAACTTCCCCAAGCTTAGACTTTTCCATAGCATTAGCAATAATGGTGTTCAAAGAATTAATACTAATAACATTGCTATTAGCATTTAAATAAAGTTCCATAGGTTTTTAATTTTCTCTTCAAACACTTCATGTCCTAACTCAAGATAAATACTATAAAGCTCTCTAATTTTGTTGCTGTTTTCCATTAAGCCTAACTAGTGAGAATAAAAACAAGAAACAAAAAGATATAATTGCAGAATCTAAAGGAAATAACTTCGAGCACTCACACATAAGGATGTGAGTACCTTTTACCTTACCTCCCCGGCAACGGCGCTAGAAAATAGCTTGATGTCTACGCACTTCTATTCTTGTAGACAGTTATTGGGCCTCCAAGTGCAGAGGTTTATAGAACAGCAGCAAGTTTCCCTTAAGTGGATTACCCAAGGTCTATCAAATTCAGGGAGGAAGTGGTCAAAGGTATCCCTTTCAAGCAACCCTACAATCAAGATATAAGAAGTCTCTTGTGTACCCAACACACCCAATACACTTGCCAGGTGTATAGGTGCACTAGTTCGGCGAAGAGATAGTGAAATACAAGTGGTATGGATAATTATAAGTGGTAACGGTGCTAGAAAATAGCTTTGATGGCGTGTGGTTGACGTGGGAAGATACTAAAGGCAATCTGAAACAAAGATGGAAGCAAGCAAACATGTAATAGATCTAATTACAAATGGTGTTTCAATGCTTAGAAATAAGGCATAGGGATCATACTTTCGCTAGTGAACACTCTCATATAAATATCATCTCTTTATGATACTACTCTAAACTACTCTCTGGTTGGACACTCTAATCCATGGTAGGGCTATAACAGCACTCCTCAAAGTCCGCTTTCCACATCTAGATAACCCCACACTGTCACCTTGAGCGCTAGATGGTTCCAACAAACACCAAAATTTCATAGAAACGTCTAACTCCAAATATAACTCATAACAAGTAATTGTAATCTCTAGCCTAAGTGCCACCATGGTGTTCACGCTGTCACTTTCACACACATGGGGAGAGCAGAGATCTATTAAAGCACTTGAGTAGCAAGGTAGATCTACTTGATTACAAAGATCATGATCACAATATGATCATGCATAGAGAGACATGAACACATAGCTACCGGTAGAACCCTTAGCCTCGAGGAAGAACTACTCCCTCATCATCATGGGAATCAGCAATGGCGATGGATATGGTGGTAGAGATCGATGGAGATGGCTCCGGGGGCACTTCCCCATCCCGACAGGGTGCCGGAATAGAGACTTTCTGTCCCCCGAATCTCTCCTTCGGTGGCAGCGGCGCTGCAGAACTTTTCGTGACTGGAGGCTGTTCGATTTAGGGTTTATGCATCGGGAGGCATCTTATAGGCGAAGAGGCAAGGTCGGTGGCCGGCCAGGGGGCCCACACCATGCCGTGGCGCAGCCAGGGGGACCCGCGCCTAGGGGTGGTGTGGCCACCCTATGGCCCCTCTCTGTCTCGTCTTCTGGCTCCGTGAGTCTTGCGGTAAAATATCGACTTTGGCTTTTGTCCGGTCCAATTCCGAGAATATTGATTTTCTGACTTTCCTGGAACCAAAAACAGCAGAAATCAGGCAACTGGCACTATGGCATCTTGTTAATAGGTTAGTCCAAGAAAGTGTATAAAAAGTACTCCAAAGTATGGGCAAAACATAAGAAAGTAGATAAAACCAAGCATGGAACATCAAAAATTATAGATACATTTGCAACGTATCACGCCTCGCTTCGCCATTGTCTACCACACCGTTTGCCCCCGTCGCCGACCCTAGATGGAGCCTAGGTGAGCTCCGCCAGACCCCCCACCACCACGCTAGGTCTAGTTCCCCGCCGGAGCTGTTAGATTAGAAGTTGATTGCACGGCTCAGATTCGCCCATACCGTTTCGCTTAGTTAGTTTCGCTGACCAGTGGGTCCGTGCTATCAGCAACCTGCTACGCCGCGGAGTGCCACTAGGTCGGCCCGTTAGCTTTCCCACGCGGGCCCAAAAATTCAAATAAGTGATTTTCCAATTTTGTTGAAATCACATTCTGTCCACTTATTCAAAAATCAATATAGAGAGTTTCACTTAACCAAATTGCATGATTCAAATTTTGTTAGAAAGATAATTAAAATATATATCCAAGCCCATTGGATTTAAATCATTTGGAGTAAGGAATAATCTATAGCCAAAATAACAAGATAGAGGATTTTGCAACTTCAAACATTTTTCAAAAATCAACCATAATAGCTTTTGAGTTGATTCCAACTCTCGGAAATCACATTTGACAATATCTATCTGAATATGTAATAATATTTAGGTTTGCATGTAGTGACTTTGGACTAGTACCAAAATAATGCTATATAGGCATTTCTAGTCACTTTAAATCATTTAAATGATAGTCTTAAACTTTATAAAATGTGACCAACCCTTTAAATCACATTCCAATGTATTAGAATATGTGGTGATGACATGTGTCCACATGATCCCATATTTTAATTGGAGAATATTAAATCTTAATTAATTTCAATGAGTAGAAATTACTTTTCTCAAATAAAATAATTGAAACTAGTGCTTTAATGGATGTGATGATTGTGATGATACTAGATCATCAAGTGTGAGCCTTACTATGCTAAATAAACTAGTTAAGTATTGTTTGGTGATTGTGTACCCCGTATTCCTTTATAGACGATAGTACCGACCAAGTCTACGAGGAGGAGGAGTTCTACCCCGAAGAGGACGAAGAAAACTTCAATCACTACACCAATCAAGGCAAGCTATTATTGGCAAGCTAACACTTGCAAGTTTCTTAACTATGCAATCCATCACTAGATGCAAGTTAACCTAAGAGAGATGCCATAGGCATGCTTTGGTTATACATTTTGATTTATACCCATCCCAAGTTTTACTTGCAAACTTTACTTTCTGCTTTACCAAAGTTCTTTACTTTTATTAATGCTTTGTAAGATTTTGGAAAGTAGTATAGATAGCATAAAGAGTATAAAACTAGGCCTATATTAGATGTCATTCTATGGCATGAGATTGATATTAGCGTCCCTCATTAGTGAACACTCTTAACTTAGTGGCTAGTGCTAAACCAAAAAATTGATCACTTTAGATGGAAATACTTGGTGAAAATGATTATGAAAACCTTGGAATGATGCTTCATTCTATTGAAATGTTTTGACATGTGTTGAGAAACACAAATGGATGTGATGATGAAAATCTTGAGACATGAGCCTTAGCCCAGGATGTATGGGTTCCCTCGCGGAGGAGGTTTGAGCTGAGGCTACCTCTTGATGATGTCCACCTATGTAGTGCCCAGGATGGCAGATGGCCATGGCTGGGAGGCCAAGCTAATATGAGAGGTGCGTATACTAGAGTGTGTAAAGGAAAGGTTATGATTGATTATCCACATACTAAGTATGATGATTCAGGGTTATCCCTGACAGATGTATCGAATTTTGCGGTGAAAGTGTACCACCTCTGCAGAGTATCAAACTATTCGAATAGCCGCGTCCGCGGTCATGGACAGTTGGAGTGGCCATACTGTTCCATCGTCAGATGTTTTCAAAACGACTTGTGAAATGAATTGTGACTTTGACTTGACCACAACAGGGTTGTGACTATGAAAACTAAGTTCCCACTTTGGTGATTTAGAACATTATTTAGCTTTCTTTACTTCTGAACTCAGCTTAGGTTAAATATAGCTTTTGCAAATAAACTTAGAGCTTAGCATTCCTACTAGAACTACCTTACTTGTTAGTGCTAGTTAAAGAGTACCCATGGCTTTGTCCCTGGCTATTCCCGTGGCCAGACTATGAGGAGGACTATCAGGAAGATGGACAGCGGGACGGCTACGACAACTAGGATCATCTCCCATCGTCAGCATTGCCTGTGACACTGAAGATGGAGCCCACTTCTACGCTTATTATTCTGCTGCTTGTTTGTATTAAGACTGGATCATGAGATCCTTTTTTGTGTAAGACCTTATTATGGTTTGTAATGGATGGTGTACTGTGATATCCAATCTGTTATGTCTCGCAAAAATGGTAATCCTAGGATTGCAATGTATGGCATAACAGGCATCTAGGATTAAAAATCCGGGTGTTGACATGTTTCCTTGCTCCTACCGGTTCGATAATCTTGGTTTCATAACTGAGGGAAAACTTGCCGTTGTGCTCATCATACCTTCCTCTTGGGGTTCCCCAACGAGCTCGATATATTTTGAGCCATCAGCATGCAAATAAACATTTATCATAAACAAGGAATAATATAATAACCACTTTATTATTGCCTCTCGTGCATATTCCCTTCAGTCTCTCACTTGCACTAGAGTCAATAATCTAGTCTGTAAACTTACGCATTCAACACATATGGATTTCTGGTGTTGTATATACGTGTTTACTAGTGGTTAACATAATCTCTAGATCTGACATTTTCAGGTCTGTGTGTTTTTGCATATCTTTGTGTCTCTACACATCACTCATTCTCTAATGAGATGGCATTGTATAAATTTAGTCCTTTGGTGAGACCTTTAGTTCCTTTGGGTTAAAACATGTTGATATAATTGTCACACAATATATCTTCATAGTACTAGCCCACTGTGAACCACACCTAGTTTGATAACAAACTACTTAACCAAATTCTCTCCTTTGCTGCTACTATAGCAACCATATACTTAGCCTTTTGTTATAGTATCTGTCACAATGTATCAACTTTGGAACTCATCCAAATCCATCATGGAACCTCCTTTCCATTACATTGTGCCACCCATAGTTTAAATTGAGATAAATTTAATTTTTATCTTGTGACAAACTAGTATCGATGTAACACTTTAACATGAACTTATTTCAACTATTTGTCACTTATACATGATATATTCTTAGTTCTTCTAGAACTCATAAGAATATCTTTACTATCGTCCAATGATCATCTTATGAATCATTCTGGTATATGCTCACAACATTTAGAGCATAGGACATATCTAGATATGTACATATCCTGATATTATTGATCAAAATATTCATGTGATTTCACTCACCAAGTGTCGATACACTTGAATCTTGATTCAATCATTTCCATGCAGCAAGAACCTTTCTTGTCGTTTCCATATTGAACTCATTCTACATAATGTGTCAATAAGGGATACATCATTTCCAATTAGCAATATGTCCTCTACATAATGTATTAGAAATATGTCTCAGCGCTCCCACTTAATTTCTTGCAAATGTAAGCATCTTCATCATCTCTGATGGAATTAAACATTTTAACAGTTTTATCACGGTGGAGATTCCAACTCCTCTATGCTTATTTCAACCATTGAAGTTTGCATGCCCTTTTAGCATCTTTTGAATTAACAAAACCCTTCGAACCATGTCATGTACACGTCCTAGGTAACCATTCTATTAGAATAATGTTGTTCTGTGTGTTCAACTACCATATACCGTATTATATGTAGTGGTTGCTACATTAATCCGTCAAGACTAAATATCGCTATCAAAGATCAAATCTTGTCATAGCCAACTCCTTGAACATTGTCGTAAACTCCTTTCCGACATGTCGACTATTTCATAGATGTCAAACATCCATGTCTATTTTTATAGATCCAAAGACGATCGATAGACTTCATGCCTTTTCGAAGGGTATTCCAAGTTCAGAAACTTGATTTCTCGTGTACGGATACTATCACGGATTGTTATGACTTCTAGTCATTTTATGGAGTCAAGGCACATCATCGCTTCTTTGCATGCAGTCGGTTCATCATTGTCAAAACAATAACGACTTCTATTTCAAATCTTACTATTTGGTTTAAACCGACCCACATGGTTCAATAGGAACTCTAATCTCCGAGATCACAACCTTTATAATCATGGGAGCCATGAGCATTTTAGCTGCCTCCGGGACACTTTCCAGTGCTATGCTACTTAGCACATGTTGCTTAGGTTCATCAACCTAATCAAATTTCTATTATCCTCCCACTTATTTTTTTTGAAACTAATGAAACAGTGCTAGGAGGAACTAGACACTTTTTAATATAGTTGAAACGGATCGGCGTGAGAATTCTGGAATTTCGTCCCTAATAGGGATCGAACTCCGGTCGCTGGGATGCACCAACTTCGACCCAACCACTAGGCTACTGTCTGGTTCTCATCTATCCTCCCACTTAACTTTTGTGAAAAAATCCTTCTTTAAGAAACTTCACGTTTTAGGACAAACTCTTTTGTCTTCGGTGTTATGGAGGAATACCCAACAAATTCTTTGGGATAACCTACAAAGATGTGCTTACCTCACTTTAGTTGTAAACATTTTACTTATGCACAACATACCAAAATTTAAGAAAAGACAACTCAGGTTTTATCCCAAACCATAACCTTTATGGTGTCATTTCAACGGATCACGATGATGCTCTTTTCAGTGTAAAAGTGTTAGTCTCTAAAGATTTAATCTTTGAAACATAATGACAGTTTTATAAATGACACCTTTGATTTTACCATGTCAAACAAGGTTCATTTCCATCTCTCAAACATACCATACTCCTATGGTTTATCGGGAAATACAAATCCATGGAACAATTCCTCAAATCTTAGGTGTTTTGCTAAACATGTAACTCAAATATCTTCCTTTATGATCGAATCATAAACTCTTTATTTTCTTGTTACAATGATTTTCCACTTCATTTTGAAAGTCTTTGAACAATTTTCAAATGTTTCATACTTCTTCCTTATCAAGTAAATATACAGATATGTTCACTCAAATTTCCGGAGAAATCATATTAAGTCAAAAGATCCACCGCACATGGCTACATATAATGGACTATATACATCAATATGCACAATATCCAATAAGTTAGTCATCCATTCCTCTTTGGCCTATGAACGGAGTTTCAATTATCTCGAGGAAAGTCTCACAAGCGTCATTTGATCAAAATCAAAGACTCCAAAAATCTATCAACATGGATTTTCTTCATGTTTTCTTTCCAATATAATTTAAACGGCGATGTCACTTCATAAGTGATCTTTCAATCATTTGTCTTGCGATATTTTAGCATTAGTTTTTATGGACGTGATTTCTCCAACTAGACTTGTAAAAGTTCATCCATCTTCTATGGAATACGATAATTATTTGAACAACCATTGTTCTCATAATACCAGAACAAAATAACAACAAATTAAACAAATCCCGAAGACAAGCTTTGATGTTAATGAGAAACACAATAACACTTTATTTGTTTTTGATGAACATCATCACAAATTCTCTTGCTAGTTACTTAGGCCATTGCAGTTCATGAATTGGGTTGTTCTTGTATGACACTTCACACCAACCAATTCGGGATCTAATACCCAAGAACCACATTGTTTAACAAGCAAAGAATACAACCATAACATGTATATCATCTATATACCTTAGCTAGACATTTCCAGTCTTTTCTTTTCTGCCAAATATTTTATAGATTCTTTTTTCAGCATTTCCTTTTCTTTTAAAAGAATCTATCAACATCAATAGTGGCGCCATACACATGACACATAGTCCAAAGCATGTATAGTCAAATACTAATACCTTTGGACTTGCACTTTGAAGTTGATCACCATCATCAAATGCTTGGCGTTCTTTCAAAAATCCATTCTTTAGTAATCTGTTAGTGTAGTAAACATTTTACCTACATTTTCTATTCATCCTTATCATGAAAACTTTCATGATCAAGCTACTATAGCCTATAAGGACGAATCGTGAGTATAATGTCAGTTCCCAAAATCTTTTTTGGGAGATTATGACACCTAGCGTCTCCAACGTTCGCAAATTCTCATACAATATGAGAACGTGTATTTTGCCAAATTATACTCTATCATATTGCAACCATAAACATTGCTTCAGATATCACAATATCTTCCACACATGATGGTTTCTGAAAAAATTCTTTCAGCTCCCAGATAACCTTGATATTAAAACAATATTTGAATAACAAGAATCATGGAGGCAAACATGATACTTTAGATATTAACATTGGAATTCTTACTCTTGATTTAATACTACTTATTAAACTTTATGGAGTAAATAGAGTTTGCTAAAAGTTTGCAATAGGACTTTTAACCTTTAAATTGACACTTAAAACAATATGATACCAGTTTGTAAAGTAAATATCTAGAATTCTATAGTTCTATTATCTCAATTAAAACTAAGCGCAAGATAGTAAACAGATGCCAATGACTACAGCAGATTATGCAAATTCACTTTGATTTTAGCTTATGATAAATTGAGTTCAACTAATCCAAATTACAAATGAACTCCCACTAAATACAACATCCCTCGAGTTTTTTTGGTGATTACATGAACCAAATCCACTACACCAAGTACGATCATCACGTGAGTCGGTGTAGCTTCAAAGGAGAGCATCAAAATGGGCATCATATCAACTATATGACTCATGCTTAACCTTTCGCTCCGTGTTCTGAGGCCAAGTCTGTACATGCTTGGCTCGCCAAGTAAGAACCTTAGTACTCGCATGTGTAAAACTGTCTTACACCCGTTGTATGAAAAGCGTAGAGTCAAGTACACCTGATCATCACGTGATGTCTCGAAACACGATCCATATAACGGTGCATACTTAACGAAGAACACATTTTTATCTTGATATTTAAATAAGGGATCATCTTATAATGCTACTAAAATACCAAACAAGCAATATAAGATGCAAACATCATATGCATAAAGTGAAATGATATGGTTCTTGTACTTGATCACTATTATGTGCAACATGGTATGATCTTTATCATTCCTTTGTGTGTAAGGCCAAGGTCTACAGAACTTACATGTTAGGTATGTTATAAGAGTATAAAATATACTTCATCTTACAATATTACCATATCATGACACTAGCCCAGCAACAATCTAAACTAAACGCCTCTAATTTATCAATTGCAAGTTCTACGTGGCTTAGGGCTTTCGAAGATAGAACCGGTCTTGCCTACGAACATGGAACCACAACGATGATTACCAAATTATTAGCAACTTGTTGTAAAAATCAGATATTGACTATAGTAGGACAAGCAGACACCCGCTAGCCACTTGTGCAAAACTAGTTGCATGTGAATCGTGGAACACGTCTAATGTGCGAGGACATATAAAGTTAGTCCGGGTCGCGTCATACCACTATGCCACCAATATCCAAAATACATAGAAGATGCAATAAAATGATCATCAACGCCCACATACTCATATGTGTTCTACCCGTGCAAAGCACATACGCATAGATAGGGCTCTGATACCACTATTGGGTACACATCATAGAAAACAAAAAAATCCTGCGATGGGAACTATTATACGCCAAGATCTATCTACTAGATACAAGTAACGGGTGGATATACATCCATAGAGAACATACTCTTGAAGATCGTCAAAGCATTATTAAGAAAACTGATTTCGTGGTTGATGTAGTCATCCACTTGCCAATCTCAAGATCGTGATGAAGTCCAGCGAGTCCAGTAGGTGCAACACCAGCAGGTCCAGCACCACCAAGTACAACACCGCAAAGCAGTGATGCATCCGTGATCGCACACATGTCCGGTACCCTGATAGCCTCCATCCCTCGCTCTAGCAAAGCAGCGGAAGCAGCAACTCCTTTCAATATAAAGCAACCGAGAACATGTATCTCGCTAATCCGAGACACATGGGGAATAATTTCTAGAGGGAGAGAGAGATCCTTCACGAGGAGGTGTGTGATGAGAGGAGGGAGTGGGGTGCCTTTTATAGGGAGAAGGGGGAAGCCCCTCACCATGGCCGACGGCCAAGGGAGGTTCCCCCACCTCTTCCACATTCATGTGGATGGAGCTCCCACTCACATAATTTGTCTCCCACTCAAAATTCCACTCACCTCCATTAAATTTCGACCAAATTTAATGCAAACTCCCATTTAATAAAACTCTTTTATTTATTTTATTCGTAATTTTGTTAATTACTTTAATTGCATTAATTAACAAACATTCACATAAAACCCCTTGCAACATTCCAATATCACATGCAGAACCATTTTCTGCAATTTCACCCGAAACAATTCGGATTTCCATCGAAATGATTCCAATACTTTCTTAAATCTTTATTTGAAACATATTTGCTCCAAATGGTGTCGGTATCCCTTAAGTGTGTCACCCTACGGTTTGCGAATAATGCAGACATGATCGAGACCTTTCTCCGATCAATAATCAGCAGCGGGACCTGGAGATCCGTAATGACTCCCACACATTCAACGATGACTCTAGTGATCGTGTGAACCTTTAACGTCATAACTAAATCCCTTTGTCTTGTGATAAATTACATGTTCGAGATTCGTTCATCGGTATCTTCATACCTAGTTTGATCTCGTTACTGACATGCACTCTTTTCTCGTTCCCGTGATTAACATTCTAGTGATCACATCACTTTCTTGCAAGCTACCTCAGTGTGATATCACCGAAAGGTCCCAGAGTATATCTATCCATTATCGGGGTGGACAAATCCCACTCTTGATCCATGAGCCTCAACATTACACTTTCAGAGTACCCAAACCCACCTTTATAGTCACCCTGTTATGGTGTGACGTTTGATGTTAACAAAGTACTCTTCTGGTGTTAGCAATTAACATGATATCATGGTTTAAGGATTAAGATTACTTCGTATGATTTTATAGCAATATAAACATAATGACTTTGATCGTAATGCTATACTTTGGATGAATGTTCATCACATCATTCACCAATGCTATGACCTCGTTATTAACAACATCCAATGTCCATGATTAGGAAACCTTGATCATATTGTCAATCAATGAGCTAGTTTATAAGAGAGGCATAACTAGGAACCATTTATTTGTTTATTAAACACACATGTATTAATGTTTCCAATTAATAAAATTATAGCATGCAAAATAAACATTTATCATAAACAAGGAATAAGATAATAACCACTTTATTATTACCTCTCGTGCATATTCCCTTCATATGCATGGTATTTTCTTCCATGGTGATACCCAATATTTCGAGACCTTTCCAATAAAATTGGTTTTATCTCGTTTGGAGTTCGGATGCGAAAGTTATTGCAGTTTTGGTTCTAAAGTTTCTATGGGCGAAAGTTTCTGCGAGCCACCGGTAATACCGCTAGGGCATTTTGCTGCCGGTAATACTAGTGGAAGTACCAGAGCCACTTCCGTGCGTCTTGGGTGTGGTTCAGTCACCTCCCTATTTTGTGAATTCTATTTGCCAGATCTACGCTCGGAAGTAAAGGTGGTAGTACCGTTCGTGGGCGGAAGTATCGACCAGGCGCTAGAAGTACCGCTCGGGCAAAATTACTGCCGGTAGTACTGGGTGAAATACCAGGGATACTTCCGCTCATCCTGATTTCAGTTTAGTAACCTCTCTATTTTGTGAGTGCTATTTGATTGAACTTTGGTCGGAATTTCGGGCGGTAGTACCGGTGAACTGGTGGTAGTACCATCCATGCTCACTTTTCTGTATTTCTTCTTGCTATTTTCTGACCGTTGAAAGGGTGTCAG
Organism: Avena eriantha; assembly: GCA_910589775.1. Lineage (NCBI taxonomy): Eukaryota > Viridiplantae > Streptophyta > Magnoliopsida > Poales > Poaceae > Avena > Avena eriantha. The sequence goes on along the minus strand of OU342741.1, from coordinate 495,994,557 downwards.
TGGTAGTATTGCCCACCCAGCGGTACTACCGGTCGTGCACGAATCTATGCATAATGGAAAGATCGGGGAGCCCTTTAAAAGGGGCTTCTCTTCCCCTTCGCAGGCAATAAGATTTTTCTTGGCTCTTGGCTTTCTCTCTCTCCTCCATTATTGACCTTGAAGATCTTTCCATCTTCCCTTCTCCCTCCCATGATTCTTGCATATTTTTGAGGGATTTGAGAGAGGAGATCTAGATCTACAACCCCCACCAACTAAATCCCTTCTTTCTGAAGGAATCCTTGCGATCTAGATCTTGGAGAGTTTTGTATTCTTCCTCTCTTATTTTCCCAATAGCTTTTATAACTTTGGTAGAATTTGAGAGTGAAGGACTTGCCTCTTGCATTTGGTGCATAGGTTTGAGTTCTCCTCAGAGATTCGGCGAGTTCAAGCTCTTGGGCTTGTTCCTCTTGGGTTCTTGGAACCCTAGACGGTTGTGTAGAGTTGTGGTGAGTTCTTGGGGCCTCCAATTGAGTTTTGGAGATTCTTCAAGCTTGTGGCCTGTTGTGGCATTGTTCTTGGGGGCTCCAATTGTTGTGGAGTTTCCTCAAGCTTGTAGCCTTTGTGGAGTTTCTTGAGAGCCATCCAATTGAGTTGTGGAGATTGCCCCAAGCCTTGTACGGGTTCGATGACCGCCATCAAGTGTCCCATAGTGGATCGTGAGTAGGCCTTTGTGGTGAGCTCATGTGAGAATAGGGTGAGCCTTTTGTGGCATTGGTGTGTTGCGTGCCTTCGCATTTTGGGGTGAGGCCTTGTGTGATGTTGGGTGAGCATCGAGCCACCACACCTCAAGGTGAGCCATTTGTGGTGTTCAAAGTACAATGTGCCATCGCACCTCTCCAACGGAGACGTAGCTTCTTTGAAAGTAACTTCGGGATAAAAATCATCATGTCCACGTCCACCGGTTATCTCTCAACCGAGCCCTTTACTTATGCCATTTACTTTGTGATATCCCACTACTGCAGAAAGGCTTATAGCTTCCAAGTGGTTAGTGACAGGCAAAACTGTGCCTGTCACTATAAGTATGACCAGCGACAGACAAAAATAAGCATGTCACTAGTACAAAATATTAGTGACAAACATATATAAGTGATAGTCACTAGTATTTTCTGTGTGGACTATTCTGAATGAAAAAATTATTTAGTGACAGGCATCTATAAATCCATGTCACTAGTAATTCTATAATTAGTGACAAACTCAAAATAAGTCTGTCACTAGTATTTTTCGTGAAGGCCGGCTAAAAGGAAAAAATTCTTAACGTGAGGCATCTCTAAAAACTATTTTGCTAAAAGGTTTAGAACAAAAATAAAAGAAACAGTTTGGGGAGGCATACCAGTCCGTAGAAGAGCCCACCTGCAACCCTGGTCGGCTCGATCCACCCTACGCATCCGTACCTAAACTAGCCCAGCGCGCACACAATGCAACACACACGCAACATCACACCACGCCACACACAGCGCCTCCACGAACCTGCAACGACGACCTCCGTCCCACCCGTGACCGCTCTGACGGCCAGCGGCGGCCCTCAGGAAAGAGATTCCGTATCGATGTCGTCTCCTCTCTTCCTCCCCAATCTTCAGATTTTTTCCTGGATACGCGGCGGCACACTAGTCGGACCTCCTACCGCCGCTCGGCTCCTTTTTGGTAGACGCGGTGTGGCACGCGGCGGCGGCTCCACATGCTCGACGACCGAATCTCGAGGGCGAGCATTCACTGCAACGCCGGTCAACAGAGAAACCCTATCCTTCTCTGGCTCCAAACACCCCTGCCTCTCACACGTTGCCCCCATCGCCATCACCGTTCTTCCTTGTCGGGACATCGAGATCCTGCTGTCTCCATCCCGTCCCCAAGTCTCCGGTGAGTTTTTTTAATGATCCAACGACTAGTTTAATCACACTGACCCGCACCTGGGCGATTTCTGGTTTCATCTTAGATACCTTGGTGCCTAATGCATCATCAGTTGTTGTTTCATCTAGTGAAACCATGGACAAGAACATAGATGAGAAGCGGGACAAAAGCATGTTGCGAGGAAGAACAGAGAGGAGAAGCATCCAGTGGCATCTACACTTACAAACATAGTGGTGCCAAGGGAGTTAAGAAGAGCAGAACCCATGTCCTACTGTCGCTCGCTGGAGTCATTTTCCTTCTTGCAATTGTTTGGCAATCATTGTCGTGGAAGGTACCGTTCTGTTGTGTGGTATTTTAAAAGGTGTTTAGTTAGTATTCCCTAGTTGGTCTAAGACTTGCAAGAGTTATGCCCATCGAGTTGTGTACAGAATATGTAAGATGTCTAATTGTCGATTATGTCCGAACAATAAGACACATCCTCATATGTTTTCCTTATTCAGAAATCAGTACAGGTGCAAATGTCATGATTGCATATTTTTTGGTATTTTTGTGAAGAAATTAATCAGATTCTTTTGATAATATACTTAAATAATATCATGGCTTACTGGCTCATCCTTTGTCCTTTTGATGAGCTTCTTAGGACCATAGATTCATATAGCTTTCACATGACTGGTAAAAATATTGCTACTGACCTGATTCAGTTTTGCAAGGAGCGTTGTGCCTCACATTAGTGTGTAGTATTTCTTTGGAACTCTGGTTGAGAAATGTTTTGCAATGTATCCTCCAGTTTCTTTTCTGATATTTTTGGTGTGTTGGCCGAGCTACAGATCGAGGAGATCAACGGAGCCGTCGCCTCATCGCTCCAGTAGCAAGAGTGTCTCGTCCGCTGCCAGACTACCCTCCCGCAACGCCTGCTCCACGCAGCTCAAATGCCCTCTCCTCATCACACCATAGGCGCGCCTCTGGTGAGTTTTCTCCTCCTAAACTTGCACAACTTTCAATTCTCAACTAAAGGAACTGAACATCAAAAATAGATTTGTCTACACAAGATGTAAAATTTAGATATTGGAGAAACTATTTTAAGCCACTCTTGTGTCTTTCTTCTAATGATAGATTTTGAGACAGTCAAAAAAATTATCCTATTGTACCTTCCAAATGCTCATAAACTAAATGGACCACTAATTTTACACTGTGAGTCCGATTTATTTTAATCACATGCTCTCTTTCAGTTTGTGAGAGAGTGACTTCTTATGCCACATTAAAACTAATTCGTCTTTATATGAAGATTTATTTTTAGGATGATGTGCTTTTTGTCAAGCTATGTACTTTGTATTTTCCAAATGTATATCTTGGAGTTTCCTCTTATCTGAACTACAAATGTCATCATAGTTTTCGTGTGTTGAAACTAATCACTAACAAGGTTGTATAAAAAACTATGCTAGCTACCTAGCTGTGAAGATATATCAGTGTTAGATAGTGGTGACAAAGAATTGCATGTTTTTCTTGGCATTTATGACTAAGCTATGATAACTAGCTAGCTGTAAAGATATGTCATTGTTAGATAATTATACATGCGCATATCTCTAAAAAAGAAATGTACTTGGCTGCTACTTCTGCTAGTTATGAACATACTTTTAGATTCGATACTATCTGAATTGATTTTTTTTACATCCATGCTTGATAGTGTAAAGTCTACGTCAAAGCATAGATTAAACTGAACATGTTCGGTGCAAGGTGTGATATTAACATAATCAGTTGTTGAGAGTAAGTCACAGTGCATGACAAATAGCCGACTGACTAAGCAGTTTCATATTTCTAGTTTCTCTAACCAGACTTTGTTAGCTTAGAAGCAATTTTACGTTTGTAATTTCCCTGATTATACTTACTATTTAATTTCAGCATATTACGACTGGTGTATACTACGTTTTCTCATCATCACTGGCTTGTCTTTGTTAAACCAGGCCAGCAATGCAAACAACCTTTCTCAGAGATGTATCAAAGCAGACACCTTGAAGTGAGCTTCTTGTGCATTTTGGCCGAATCTGGGAAAACAAAGATCGAGAGAGCCTGAATAAATTATATACAATCTAATTTTGGTCATGGTAGATTGTCAGGTACATACTACACACCACGTATGGTTCTGTTTGCTTTATTTAACAATAATTGGAGCTCATTCGTAGTCCGGTGCTAGCCATGAAAGGCTTTATGCCAAGCGTATAGACCAATTTAAACTCTGAGCAGATTAGTGAGAATGGATGGTGGTATCTAGCATGCACATAATGCTAGAAATAACATACGCTGTCGAAAACAACCAAGTTACATCAGTACTGTTACAGACATTTTTGTCCTCACCTTTAGAACTCAGGGAGTCACTATGAACAATGGACCGCAGCCATTTTCGGTAGAAAAATTATTAACCAAACATTTGTATTTTTGTAGTTGATTTTAGCATTTGTGTTTCTATGAATGTGTAGGTACCGGTAGTTTAAGTTAACTAGAGTTATTATAGTCTGAACAAACACTTCTAGGAGGGTAGTTTAAGTTAGCTAGTTATTATAGTCTCAACCAGCACTTCTAGGAGGCTGTCACATGAGCTGTCCATACAGAAGAACTTATTACTTACATCTCAAATTCCATTGACTTATGAAGATAAATACTAATAGTAGCTTCTTTGATCTTCTTTTTGTTCTAGGATAGAACGGACATGCATTTATGTTCTAGAGTACTTCCTTGATTGATGTGAATTGCTCGGCTGGAGTACAAGAGATCCTACGAGGAACCAGCAGCACCATCCATCTCTGAAACTATCTTCTAGCTTCTACTAAAACTACCTTCTAGAAAACTTGTTGTGGCTATTGTACTATTTTGGATATTGTGCTATCGATGTTAATTCCACTTTGTAGTATTTTTTTATCTCCGAGTGTCATGACATACATTGTTATCAATGTGCAATACGATATATTTTTTTATTCCTAAATTGTTTTATTTTTTTATTCCTAAAATATTTACCAGTGACGGGCATACTACGAAAGTATGTCGCTGCTAAGATTGTGCTAATGACAAGGTAAAAGCGATACCTATCACCAGAAAAAACAAAGCAGTGACAAGCATGACTAAACGACTGTCACTAGTAAATAAATACTAGTGACAGACGCCTGTCTGTCACTGGTAATTTGCTACCAGTGACAAGTTATCGGTGATAGGCGCATTGCCAGTCACTAATGGGGCTTTTGAGACTGTCACTGATAGACTATTCTGCAGTAGTGTCCATTGTGCTTGAAGTATTTTATCTTGCTATCACCTTGTTGCCTGTCTTGCTTAGCATAGTTTGTTGGTGCACTTTGTGAACCTAGTGGTTGTAGGTTTTGGCTTGATAAATTAAACATTAGTTTTATTCCGCATTTATTATAGCCTAAACCGTAATAATTTTAAAACACCTATTCACCCCCTATAGGCGATATCTATTTCCCTTTCAGCTGAGTTGGACTCTTAGTTACTAGTGAAGTTACCTCCACTATGACCAGCCTAAGTAACCAAGGAATGTTTGGTAGGTTGCGCCGATTTTCTGGTTTGTCCTAGCAATGCCAAGGATATAGGGTACATTGAAAACTACATCTAGGCTATGTTGTATAGTCCATTGATAGGCTAGGTCGGATCAGTGGGTCACTTTCTGCAGCCCGTTTAGTAACATGCTTGTAAAACACAAAGCACAAATGTGAATGGCATGTGTGTGTTTGGTTGCCTCTAGTTTTGGTTTGAGCTCACTTCTTCTCTCCATGAGTGATCTTACCATCGTATGACCACCCAAAGGTAGTACTCACCATATGAGATTCATCAGTTCACCCCTAGCTACTGCGCATAAACAAGAAGTTCAACATCTTTAAGTCTATAGGATCATGAATCTTGTTCTTGTTCTTGTTCTTCTTCTCCTCCTCCTCCTCGGTTCATAGGACCTTTGCCATTTCACATAGTCATTGCCCACTCAATCCTCTTGGTTTTCCAAGCTTCATTGTCATATGGATCGACGTCGTGCCCATTGTCATTTGTCGTCAAGAATTACACTTGCCTCATCCGGGAAAAACCATATCCATGCCATACCTCCAAAATCCAGTTGTGGAGAATGTTACATGCTAGCACTAGCTTTACCTTGGTGGGGAAAGAATGGAATGGCTTCTAATCAAGGATCTTGAACATGTTCTTCAAAGTTGCAAATGCCCTCTCAATGGTGACCCTAAGGCTAGAGCGTGTGAGATTGAATAGCTCCTTGGAATTTTGGGACATGTTCCTTCCAGTGAACTCGTTCAGATGGTACCTAGTAGACCTAAATGGTGGAAGAATTCTGGCGGGACAAGCATAGTTAGCATCTCCTAGGTAGAACTTCCCGTCATGGGTTATTGATCCCATCAGGTCTAGACATTCTGTCAGCAAGGATGAATGCATCATGAGGTGATCCTTCCCAACCATCTCGCACATATATGAACCTCATCTTGAAATCATAGCAAGCACATTCTGGCTTGGGTAGTGCTTCCTTCCCCTGTAAGCTATAGCTTGTGATCCCAGAACTCTACCAATGACATGAGTACATCGATTGTACCAATACAATCATGTTACAAGAGCATGATACAATCATGTTTGTGGCCAACAGAGACATACGACAAAATGAAAATACAGTACAAGTGATCACCTTGAAATATGGCCATCACCTTGTCTTGTTGCGTATTGATGACCCACAAGTATAGGGGGTGTATCGTAGTATTTTCGAGGGAAGTGAAACCCAATTTATTGATTCGACACAAGGGGAGCCAAAGAATATTTATAAGCCTTAACAACTGAGTTGTCAATTCAGCTACACCTAGAAACAATCTTGCTCACAACAATTTATCAATTGCAACAGTTTTGCAGTAGGAATAGCAGAGTAGCAGCAGTAGTAAAACAAAGATGGTAGTAATGAAAGCAGTAAACAGTGGGACTCGAGTGTGGTGGGCATAGGGATGGATGGACGGGCGTTGCATGGACAAGACAATTCACATAGCAATCAGAACATAGGGAAATTGCAGATAAATAAGATAAAGCACCCAAGTACTAGACAATCCTAGGCATGTGTTCCATATATAGTCATACATGCTCGCAATGAGAACTTGCACAACATCTTTTGTCCTACCAGCCCGTGAATAGAGCATCGGAGCAAAGCATTAACACTCCGTGAACACATGTGATCCTCACATCAAAGCCTTTCCCTTCCGGTTATCCCGATTTCTGTCACTTCGGGGCCATAGGTTCCGGACAACAACGTGTGTACACAACTTGTAGATAAGACCAGAAACAATACTATCATAATGAATCAATAATAAGTTCAGATCTGAAATCATAGCACTCGGGCCCTAGTGACAAGCATTAAGCACAACAAGTCGCAACAAAGTCATAAAGCACTAATTAAAGATACTAGGCACCATGCCCTAACAATCTGATGCCATTACATGAACGATCTCATCTAATCCCTACCATCCCCATAGCCTACAGCGGGGGATTACTCACTCATAGATGGGGAAAACATGGATGTTCGATGAAGATGATGGTGGATATCGATAGAGATGGCTCCGGGGACACTTCCCTGTCCCGGCAGGGTGCTGCAACAGAGACTTTCTGTCCCCCGAATCTCCCCTTCGGTGACGGCGGCGCAGCGGAACTTTTCGTGGAAAAACGTCGACCCCCCGGAGTTTTTAGGTCAGAAGGCTTCTTATAGGCAAAGAGGGAGACCGAGGGGGGTGCCTGGGGGGCCCACACCACCCCCTGGCGTGGCCTGGCCTGGCCCGCGCCACCAGGTGGTGTGTCCACCCCCTGGCTCTTCTCCGTCTCGTATTCTGGCTCCTGGAGTCTTCTGGAAAAATAGGCACTTTGGCTTTTGTCCCGTCCAATTCCGAGAATATTCATTTTCTGACTTTCCTGGAACCAAAAATAGCAGAAAACAGGCAGCTGGCACTGTGGCTCTTGTTAATAGGTTAGTCCAAGAAATCATATGAAAAGTACTCCAAAGTGTGGACAAAACACAAGAAAGTGGATAAAACTAAGCATGGAGCATCAAAAATTATAGATACATTTGCAATGTATCAACATCCCCAAGCTTAACTCTTTCTCGTCCTCGATATATTACATGTCCGAGATTCGATCATCGGTATCTCCATACCTAGTTTGATCTCGTTACCGACATGCACTCTTTTCTCGTTCCCGTGATATAACATTCTAGTGATCACATCACTTGCTTGCAAGCTATCTTAATGTGATATCACCGAGAGGGCCTAGAGTATATCTATCCGTCATCTGGATTGACAAATTCCACTCTTGATCCATGAGCCTCAACATAACACCTTCGTAGTACTGAACCCATCTTTATAGTCACCCTATTACGGTGTGACGTTTGATGTTATCAAGATACTCTTCCGGTGTTAGCAATTAACATGATCTCATGGTCTAAGGATAAAGATTACTTCGTATGATGTTATAGCAATATAAACATAATGACTTGATCGTAATGCTATACTTCGGATGAATGTTCATCACATCATTCCACCAATGGTGTGACCTTATTATTAACAACATCCAATGTCCATGATCAGGAAACCTTGATCATCTTGTTAATCAACAAGCTAGTCTATAAGAGAGGCATAACTAGGAACCCTTTTTGTTTATTAAACACACATGTATTGATGTTTCCGATCAATACAATTCTAGCATGTAAAATAAACATCTATCATATATAAGGAATATATAATAACAACTTTATTATTGCCTCTCAGGGCATATTTCCTTCGGTCTCCCACTTGCACTAGAGACAATAATCTAGTTCACATAGTGATAAATCTAACACCCATGGAGTTCTGGTGTTGATCATCTTTTGCCCTAGGGAGAACGTTAGTCAACGGATCTGCTACATTTAGGTCCGTGTGTACTTTACAAATATTTATATCTCCATTCTTGACATGCTCGCGGATGGAGTGAAACCAGCGCTTAATATGCTTGGAATTCTTGTGAGACCTCGATTCCTTTACGTTGGCTATGGCTCCATTATTGTCATAATAGATCACCATTGGGTCCAACGCACTGCGAACCACACCTAGTTCCGTAATGAACTCTTTCATCCAAACCGCCTCCTGCGCCGCTTCTGAAGCAGCAACATATTCCGCCTCTGTCGTTGATCCAGCCACCACAGGTTGTTTGGAACTCCTCCAACTAACTGATGTTCCGTTCAAGAGAAATACGTATACGGATTGAGACTTAGAGTCATACGGATCGGTGTCAAAGCTAGCATCGACATAACACTTAGCGACTAGCTCTTCTTCACCTCCGTATATAAGAAACATATCCTTAGTTCTTCTCAAGTACTTGAGGATGTTGTTTACCGCTATCCAGTGTTCCGAACCTGGATAAGATTGGTACCTACTAGTCAAACTAATAGCATGTGCCACATCCGGTCTTGTACATAGCATGGCATACATAATAGAGCCTATGGCCGAGGCATAGGGGATCTTATCCATCATCTCTCTTTCTTCCGCCGTAGCCGAACTTTGAGTCTTACTCAATGTCTTGCCTTGCAACATAGGTAAGAACCCCTTCTTACTTTCGTCCATATTAAACTTCTTTAATATCTTATCAAGGTATGTACTCTGTGATAGCCCAATTAGGCGCCTTGATCTATCTCTATAGATTTTAGTGCCTAATATATATGATGCTTTACCAAGGTCTTTCATCGAAAATTTGTTGTTTAGATAACTTTTAACAGTGTTTAAAAGATCTATATCATTTCCAATCAATAATATGTCATCCACATATAATATCAGAAATGCCACATTGCTCCCACTCACTTTCTTGTAAATACAAGCCTCTCCATAAGTTTGGACAAATCCAAACTCTTTGATCACCTCATCAAAGCGGAGATTCCAACTCCGGGATGCTTGCTTCAGTCCATAGATGGATCGCCGAAGTTTGCATACCTTATTAGCATCCTTAGGATCGACAAAACCCTTAGGTTGTATCATATACAACTCTTCTTCAATATTACCATTGAGGAACGCAGTTTTGACATCCATCTGCCATATTTCATAATCGAAATATGCAGCAATTGCTAACATAATCCTAACCGACTTAAGCATCGCTACAGGAGAGAATGTCTCATCATAGTTAACTCCTTGAATTTGTCGAAACCCCTTTGCGACAAGTCGAGCCTTATAGATGGTCACATTACCATCAGCATCAGTTTTTATTTTGAAAATCCATTTATTCTCAACGGCCTTTCGGTCGTGAGGTAAGTCCAGCAAGTTCCAAACTTGGTTCTCGTACATGGATTCCATCTCGGATTTCATAGCTTCTAGCCATTTGTTGGAATCCGGGCTCATCATCGCTTCTTCATACGTCATAGGGTCATCCATTTCATCAACCATGAAATTCATAATAGGATTGCCGTACAGTTTAGGAGCTGCACGTGTCCTGCTTGACCTGCGAGGTTCGGTAGTGTCCTCTTTTGGAGTTTCATGATCATTATCATTAGCTCTCTCTTCATTAGGTGAAGTCAACTCCGAAACAACTTCCGGTGATGCGCCACTCGCCATTCCATGAAGAGAAGGTTCAATAACCTCTTCGAGTTCTACCTTCTGACTACTCACACCTTTCGCGAGAAACTCCTTCTCAAGAAAGGATCCATTCTTGGCAACAAAAACCTTGCCCTCGGATCTGTGATAGAAGGTATACCCAATTGTTTCCTTAGGGTATCCTATGAAGACGCATTTTTCAGCTTTGGGTTCGAGTTTATCCGGTTGAAGTTTCTTCACATAAACATCGCATCCCCAAACTTTAAGAAATGACAGCTTAGGTTTGTTTCCAAACCATAATTCATACGGTGTCATTTCAACGGATTTAGATGGTCCCCGATTTAAAGTGAATGCAGCTGTTTCCAGTGCATAACCCCAAAATGATAGTGGCAAGTCAGTCAGAGACATCATAGATCGAACCATATCCAATAAGGTACGATTATGACGTTCCGACACACCATTACGTTGTGGTATTCCGGCAGGCGTGAGTTGTGAAACTATTCCACACTCTTTCATGTGTGTGCTAAACTCGTAACTTAGATACTCTCCTCCATGGTTAAACCGTAGAAATTTGATCTTTCTATTACGATGATTTTCCACTTCATTCTGAAATTCCTTGAACTTTTCAAAAGTTTCAGACTTGTGTTTCATCAAATAGATATACCCATATCTACTCAAATCATCCGTGAAAGTAACAAAATAACGATATCCACCTCGCGCCGACACACTCATTGGTCCACACACATCAGTATGTATGATTTCCAATAGATCTGTCGCCCGTTCCATTGAACCCGAAAACGGCGTTCTAGTCATCTTGCCCATAAGGCATGGCTCACATGTATCAAATGATTCAAAATCAAGTGATTCCAAAAGTCCATCAGAATGGAGTTTCTTCATGCATTTAACGCCAATATGACCAAGACGACAGTGCCACATATATGTAGACATATCATCATCAAGTTTAATCTTTTTAGCATTAACATTATGAATGTGCGTAATATTACTATCGATATCCAACAGAAATAAACCATTCAACATAGGTGCATGACCATAAAAGATATCATTCTTATAAATCGAACAACCATTGTTTTCAGATTTAAAGGAATGACCACTTTGCATCAAACACGATAAAGATACAATGTTCATGCTCAGTGCAGGCACTAAATAACAATTATTTAGGTTTATAACTAATCCGGATGGCAAATGGAGAGGTAGCGTCCTGACGGCGATCACATCAACTTTTGATCCATTGCCGACCCGCATTCTGACCTCATCCCTTGCTAGTTGTCGCTTGTTCCGTAGCCCCTGATCCGAGTTACATATATTAGCAACCGATCCCGTATCAAATACCCAGGTGCTACTGCGAGTACTAGTCAAGTACACATCAATAACATGTATATCACATATACCTTTGTTTGCCTTGCCGGACTTCTTGTCCTCCAAATACTTGGGGCAGTTGCGCTTCCAATGGCCAGTCCCCTTACAATAGTAGCACTCGGTGTCAGACTTAGGGCCAGCTCGGGGTTTCTTTTCAGGCGTGGCAACAGACTTGTCACCCTTCTTTCCCTTGTGCTTTCCTTTCTTGTCTTTTTTGAAACCGGTGGTCCTATTGATCATCAACACTTGATGTTCTTTCCTAATCTCCACTTCTGCAGTCTTAAGCATTGACAGAAGCTCGAGAAGAGACTTCTTCATGCCCTGCATATTATAGTTCATCACAAAGCTCTTGTAGCTAGGTGGCAGAGATTGGAGAACACGATGTATGCCTAAGTCAATGGGAATCGTTATTCCCAAGGACACAAGCTTATCGGCGTACCCAGACATTTTGAGTACGTGCTCACTAACGGAGCTGTTTTCCTCCATCATGCAGCTAAAGAACTTTTCTGTAGCATTATAACTCTCTACGACAGCATGGGTATCAAAAATCATTTTCAATTCTCCCATGGTATCAAAGGCATTGCCATTTTCAAAACGCTTTCGAAGTTCTGGCTCTAGTCCATACAGTATGCCGCAATGAACTAAGTTGTGGTCCTCCTGACGAGTCACATAGACATTCTTTTCCTCGTCAGGGGCATCAGGAGCTGGTGGGGGGCCTAGCGGCGCATCTAGCACATATTGCTTTTGTGCAGCAGTGAGGAGAATCCTCAAATTCATAGCCCAGTTGGTGAAGTTGCTACCATTCGCAGCAAGTTTCTCTTTCTCCATGAACACATTGAAATTAAAAGCAGGTGGTGCCATCTACAACAGAATTTGTAAAGTTTATTTAGACTAAGTTTATGATAGACCGAGTTCAACTAATCCAAATTACTAATGAACTCCCACTCAAAAACGACATCCCTCGTGTCTTTTTGGTGATTACATGAACCAAATCCACTACACCAAGTCCGATCATCACGTGAGTTGATGTAGCTTCAAAGGCGAGCATCTATATGGGCATCATATCAACTATATGACTCATGCTTAACCTTTCGGTCCGTGTTCCGAGGCCATGTCTGTACATGCTAGGCTCGCCAAGTAAGAACCTTAGTATTCACGTGTGTAAAACTGTCTTACACCCGTTCCTATGAAAGCGTAGATTCGAGTACACCCGATCATCACGTGATGTCTCGAAACACGATCCACAGAACGGTGCATACTTAAGAAAGAACACATTTTTATCTTGATATCTAAATGAGGGATCATCTTATAATGCTACCAAAAACGCCAAACTAGCAGTATAAGATGCTAACATCTAATGTGTAAAGTGAGATGATATGGTCCATGCATTTGATCTCTATCACTTGCATCGTGGTATGATCTCTATCATTCCTTTGTGTGTAAGGCCAAGGTCTATGGAACTTACACGTTGAGTGTGTTGTAAGAGTATCTATCATACATCTACTTACAACAATATCATATCAATACACTAGCCCAGCAACGGTCTAAACTAGACGCCTCTAATTTATCAATTGCAAGTTTTACGTGGTTTAGGGCTTTCGGAGATAGAACCGTTCTCACCTACGAACATGAACCACAACGAGGATAACTAAGTTATTAGCAACTCGTTGTAAATCAGATATTGACTATAGTAGGAGAGACAGACACCCGCCAGCCACTTATGCAAAACAAGTTGCATGTCAGTCGTGGAACCGGTCTCATGTACGATGACATGTAAGGTTGGTCCGGGCCGCTTCATCCCACTATGCCACCAATATCCAAAATACATAGAATATGTAATAACATGATCATCATCGCCCACATATAAACATATGTGTACTACTCGTGCAAAGCACCTACGCATAGATCAGGCTCTGATACCACTGTTGGGTCCGCAGCATAGAAAACAAAAAAAATTCCTACGGTGTGAACTACATGCCAAGATCTATCTACTAGGTACAAAGCAACGGGTGAACATACATCCAACGAGAACTTACCCTCGAAGACAACGAGTTTTGTTAACGAGTAGGAACTCGTGGTTGATGTAATCATACACTTGCCGATCTCAAGATCGTGAGGAAGTCCGAGCGCCACAACTCAGCAGCGCATCTGCACTCGCACACACGTTCAAGCCACCGGACAACCTCCACCTCCTCACTCCAGCGATCCAGCGGAAGCAACAACTCCTTCCAAACGAAATGCCACCGGGAACATGTATCTCGCTAATCCGAGACCATGGGGGAATAATTCTAGAGGGGGAGAGAGATCCTTCACAAGGAGGTGTGAGGATGAAGGAGGCAATGGGTGGCCTTTTATAGGAGGAGGGGGTGCCCCCTCTCTCCATGGCCGGTGCATGGGGGGGTGACCCCTCACCTCCCCCATTCATGTGGTGGTAACCCCTCCACATTAAAATGCCTCTTCACATTCCCTTTTAAAGTCTCCACTTTAAATGCATTAAATTTCTTAAATTTCTCCAAATTTAATGCTCTCTCATTTAATAAAACTCTTTTTATTAAATTTATTCAGAATATTGTTAATTACTTTAATTAACAAAAATTCAAATATAGCCCCTTGCAATATTTCAATATCACATGCAGAACCACTTTCTGCAATTTCACCCGAAACAATTTCCGGTTTCTATTGAAACAATTCCTGCGCTTTGCAATTCTTTCGTCTGAAACATATGTGCTCCAAAATGGTGTCTGGTAACTCTTAAGTGTGCCACCCTACGGTTCGCGAATAATGCAGACATGATCGAGACCCTTCTCCGATCAATAATCAGCAGCGGGACCTAGAGATCCGTACTGACTCCTACATATTCAACGATGACTTCTGTGATCGTGAGAACCTTTAACGCTTGTAACTAAATCCCTTTGTCTCTCGATATATTACATGTCCGAGATTCGATCATCGGTATCTCCATACCTAGTTTGATCTCGTTACCGATATGCACTCTTTTCTCGTTCCCGTGATATAACATTCTAGTGATCACATCACTTGCTTGCAAGCTATCTTAATGTGATATCACCGAGAGGGCCTAGAGTATATCTATCCGTCATCTGGATTGACAAATTCCACTCTTGATCCATGAGCCTCAACATAACACCTTCGTAGTACTGAACCCATCTTTATAGTCACCCTATTACGGTGTGACGTTTGATGTTATCAAGATACTCTTCCGGTGTTAGCAATTAACATGATCTCATGGTCTAAGGATAAAGATTACTTCGTATGATGTTATAGCAATATAAACATAATGACTTGATTGTAATGCTATACTTCGGATGAATGTTCATCACATCATTCCACCAATGGTGTGACCTTGTTATTAACAACATCCAATGTCCATGATCAGGAAACCTTGATCATCTTGTTAATCAACAAGCTAGTCTATAAGAGAGGCATAACTAGGAACCCTTTTTATTTATTAAACACACATGTATTGATGTTTCCGATCAATACAATTCTAGCATGTAAAATAAACATCTATCATATATAAGGAATATATAATAACAACTTTATTATTGCCTCTCAGGGCATATTTCCTACAATAGGCACTTTGGCTTTTGTCCCGTCCAATTCCGAGAATATTCATTTTCTTACTTTCCTGGAACCAAAAACAGCAGAAAACAGGCAGCTGGCACTGTGGCTCTTGTTAATAGGTTAGTCCAAGAAATCATATGAAAAGTACTCCAAAGTGTGGACAAAACACAAGAAAGTGGATAAAACTAAGCATGGAGCATCAAAAATTATAGATACATTTGCAATGTATCATGTATCTCGAGAGGTGTTTGACCAGTTAGCGACATGATCATCTCTCCTATCATCTCCCTAATTGCAACAACACCCACTTGAAATAGTGTGACAGTGTCTCCATGCTTCTTCTAAATGTGTTGTGGATGACCCTGAACCTCTGGTTATGACTAACCACATGAAGGAACATACAAAATTTCTATTCAACGGAGGTGTGGATGATGTCTTCCAACAAACCACTCCCTTGTAACCTTCTTACGAGTGCAAATAAGGGGCACTTTTCATACAGAGCATCTGTAGAGCCTCTACATCGTTGAAGTAGTAGATGTAGTTCAGGTTTGTCATCCTCTCCCGATCTCGGGTAAGCGTAGGACCGCATGTCATCCGAGAACATGCTACGCACCTAACAACTTTCTTGCGCAACAACGGGATCCAGGCCTGAATGAGAGTTGTAAGTGCAACTGCCTGATGGATAAGTGTCGCCCTGTTGACCTAATGATGCGGTTCTACCATGAGTTCTACCTAAATCGAGATTGCAGACCGGCTAGAAATAGTAGGGCAGAGGGATTCACAGTGATTTACCTCCGCCATGGCAGTCGAGGGAGTAGGGAGTTGGTGATTATAGTTCTTGTCGTCGCTCAGTTGCCGGAGTCGAAGGAAGCGACCGCTACGGTAGATCTGTCTATCTGCGTCTTAGTCGCTAGTACCTCATCGCCGCTGCCACGGGTGTCGCAATAGGAAGGAGGGGATTTTTGGCGGAGGGTCCATGCAGAGAGGTGAACAACAATGACAGGTGAGGCTACTCTTGGTGCGAAACATGGGTAATCTCCTGTTTCCCGCCTGCACAGCCGCAGCTCCTGCGCACACGCCATCGCCTCCATTTTGCAGCTCCGAGACATGGCTACACGAAAACGGCTGATTTGGACATTGTCGGGCCTGCCTCTGAGATTAGAGATGGTGCAGGCCAGGACGGAGACCTCCTGTGAGCAATCAAACAGCCCAAAAACTTATGGACTCGGCCTGTTTGGAGGCGAGGCAGCCTACCAAACACGTCCCGAGTGTTCGGTTCAGTACTCGGTTTTGGCCTAAATGGGCTTGCCTTAACCTTGTCGTCATCCTACTAAGACCTTAGAATTCGATCTTGTGGTGGGAAAGGATTGATTGATTAGATCATCTCCAACCGGATTCCCAGACGTGCCTCTAGGGAACCAATTTTTTGGTGTCAGGCAATAAAAAATTCACCCCGTCGATCCCCTAGGTCCATTTTCCTCTGAATTAGGGCGAAAATGGAATCGGTGATCCCATGTCGAACCCAACAAACTGGAGGCACGCGAGGCGCCGGATGAAGGAAAAACACGCGAAGAAACCGCACACGTCCAGTGGCCCCAACCAACCATGTCGTCTCCCTCGCCTCGTCTCCCGCGCCACACTAATGGTTTGTCGCCGGTCAGCTTTTCAGGTGGCAGGAGACGCGTGCCATCCCACACGACGGAGCAACTGGCAGCTAGGTCGTCGCTGGCTCCATGACTGGGAGGCACGCCTCCTCTACGAGGCCAACTACCCGGTGCCGCCAGGTTTTCGCTGCCCCACGGACTAACGTTCGAGCGTTGGCGGTGTCCCCGTGCCTCCGATGCCCGTTGGCGCGAACAAGTTCGCTCAAATCCATCGGGTCCTCGCCGGGATGAGAGAGAAGGAGCGTGAGCCGTCCTCGAGCACATCGAGAGCGGTAACAACCCGCCTCTAACGTATCTGTCGGGCCCGGTTATCTCATGCCGCCGAGGGAGCTCCTGGATGCTGTGGCAGATGGCTCCGGCGTCGTTGTCTG
This sequence comes from Avena eriantha, assembly GCA_910589775.1. Taxonomy (NCBI): domain Eukaryota; kingdom Viridiplantae; phylum Streptophyta; class Magnoliopsida; order Poales; family Poaceae; genus Avena; species Avena eriantha. The sequence continues at coordinate 495,977,097 of OU342741.1, read as the reverse complement.
TGTCGGCCTCCATGTCGCGCTCTTCTGAGTCGGTGTCGGCGACACCTCCTCTGTGCTTCGCCGCCCAGTTCCCTCGGTCAAGGATGAGCCCGGGGAGGGACCGTGCACGCGTCGCGCAGTGGCAACATCGACATCTGTGAGCGCCGCGCACCATCGCCACCCCGCGGCCACCTCCGCCTCGTCAAGCCCAAGAAGGAGCATGGCACCGGTGGCTCCTCGGTGAGGAAGCCGAAGTCGGAGCTGGCGACTACGTATGTAGTGCGCTGAAGGTGGAGGCAACTACACGGAGTTCTACAGTCGGCTGCGCATGTTGTTTAGGTTTTTTAATCTTTTCTTATCGTATTTCTTTGATCGCTGTAAGAAAACTCGCCACTATATATAAAACTCGCCGTATTTACGGGACGGTAGTGCCAATTCTGAGGAGTTGAAAGTGAAAATGCACATGCCGATCTTTTCCATGGAATGGTTAGCAAACTGTATGTAACTATGCTTTGGATCTGACAAATGATTCATTTACAGGATCACGCTACTCTGACCCAGTCCTACAATACGATTCTGAACCTTTTTAATTGGATGTTATACTCTATTTACACGACACGACATCTTAGAGCCACGTGTAAGTAATAAATACTCACTCACTATAGTACTTCGTATTAGTTACAAACTGATGGTCACTGTAAATGCTGTACACAAGCAATGCTATTGTCATCAAATTTTCCTCAAAGAAAAGAGGATAAAATGTTGTTGTGGAGTGGATCTGACAAGTGGTCAACGAGGTTCTGCACAGGGCCCTTCCCGGTTACAGCTGCCTGGGCGTAGAATCCAAGCCACGCAACCATTGCCAGGCGACCGTTCTTGATCTCCTTCACCTTGAGTTCTTCAAACGCAGCAGGGTCTTTGGACAGTCCCAGAGGATCGAAGAGCGCTCCACCGGGGTAGTTTATGTCCCCAGGAAGATATATTCCCAAGGGTTCTAGCGCCTCGATCCCACAATATCTCGCATATTCCGGCCCAACCTGACAAATTAGGACACGAAGATCTTGTCAGGGGAATGTTGTACCTTTGGACTGCTCGGTACATCAACTACTTGAAAAGTATAGGAATGAAACATTAGACAATAAAATGTTCATTACCATCAAAAGGGCTTGACAGATAGCAATGACGATGATGCCTTGACCACCAGCAATTCGGAACCCAGGAATCCCAAGGTAATCAAGAGTATCACCCTGTCAAATTAACCCATTGGCTAATGTCAGATATGTACTCCCTCCGTTTCAAAATATAAGATGTTTTAAATTTGTGAAAGAAGTGTATCTAGTCCACTTTTAGTGTATAGGTTCATCTAGGTTTGGAATGAACCTACACACTAAAAGGGGTCTAGATACACTCCCTTCACAAAGCTAAAACATCTTATATTTTGAAACGGAGGGAGTACATAATTAACGAACAGCTTATTTGTTTGGCAATACAATCCGCAGTGTTTCTCTGCACACCACCCACGTACATAGCTGGCAGGTATCTAAGAGAAAACAAAAAGACCTCCATTTGGAGGCTCATAATTTGTGTTGCAAGTGCCAATGCCTGCACAACAGGTCATGCTAAGCCACCTTCCAGCTACGGAACTTGCGCAACAATGAAGATGATACATGCTTCCTTAGAGCTAGCTAGAAACAAGCTTTCAGATGCTGAACAAAAAGATAGTGACTGTAACATGACGGAAACTATAATCTTGGGATGTCTTCAGAATGCATAGATCTTCAGTTCCATTATAGGAACAGTCTTTGTTGTATGCTAAACCAAGTCAGACATGGAAACAAAAATACTCCCTCCGATTCAAATTAATTGACTTGGATTTTTCTAGATTCAGATGTATCTAACACTAAAATTTGTCTAGATACATCCGAATCTAGACCTATCCGAGTCAAGTAATTCGGATCGGAGGGAGTACATATATTTCACCTGAAGTTTCGCATAACCAACTTTCCACCAGATAGGCTCAACAAAATGCACTATCCCAAACATATCTAACAGCTCAGGAACAACAACACCCAGGGCAGCAAGCATGGCCCATCGACAATGTAAGATCTCAAAGCTGCAACGAAGATATTGTTAGTGAGATATTATAGCTGTGGTTCAGCTACACAAACGAAATGTTTATACACATCAGTTTAACCCAAAAGTGAAGACTTGAATGACACTAAAGCATACATATTATCATATATTGCAGATAAGCCCACAATGTGCCTTCTGTGGTAAGGACCTCCACTTTAAGCAACAAGCAATATCAGCAAAATGGAGCGCAAAAGTAACATACTTACTATTGTGTCTGAAATAGCACGGTTACTTTTGTAGGGACATGTTTAATTCATCTTGCTCCTACATACGATTTCTCATACTCCCTCCGTCCTAAAATAAGTGATGTGAGTTTGTCTAGATTCGGATGTATCTAGACACGTTTTAGTATATAGGTACATGCGAATCTAGACAAACTCAAGTCACTTATTTTGAGACGGAGGGAGTACTTAAAATAGATTCAGAAAGATACAACATGAATAATCGTTAGCTACTCCGAAAGACTTTCTAAGCTTCAGACATAACGTTGCTGCAAGCTGCTTAGAAGATATTGCCAGGTAAGTTACGTAGCAACACCTATGTGATTGAAGAAGGCATATGGTCATCCAACATAATTTCTCCTTACATCTCAAATTCTCAATCACTTTTATTTTTTCACCAGTCCTTGGTCAGCGCTATCATGTGTTTGATAGTTCTTTTTTTAAGGTTTTCTCATTTTTCATAAGAGTTTAAGCCATTCACTTTCCGGCAGCTGTCCATACCAAAATCAAGATTGGTATTAGCATTTTGCGCAACTTCCACAAATTGCTTTCATTGGATCATCCCTGCACCAAATCCTGTAGAGTCATTGCATTACTGTCGTCATCCTACCCAACACAAAACAATCTCCTACGAAGTTATGTAAAAAAATATCTTGTTTCATGTTACATAAACAAAAATCTTGGAATACACAAAACTATTGATGCATAGAATTAGAAGCACACAACTAACTATCGGGATTTAACACTGAACAGGCAAACAAATCAATTGCAATATGCAAGATGGAGACGTAAACTATCTTTTAAGAAGAAGAAGATGGACTTAGAAGCTAGATAATGACCACTAGTCTTCAAAAAAGACTGGTTCACTTGTAAGGCATCTGTATAAACAATATACTGGTCCAGGAATGTAAATACTCCACAAAATATTAGAAGAACAACAGTGACATACTTAAAGTAGTTTGCGAAAGCAACGGGATCCCTGCCCAGACCTGCTACATCGAACCCGTAATCGCCCGGGAACTCTCCCTCCAGATGCTCCGGGTAGTCGTACGGGATGGGACCGAGCCACCGCGGCCGAGCTCCACCATACCAACAGCTTCGAAAATAAATTCCCCAAACGGATCATGAGGGTCAGCTGATTTGTAGTACAAACTAACGGAGATCGACAAGAACAGAGACATGGAGCGGCTTGGTTTTTGTGAGGAGGGAGGGAGAGTGCGCACCTGGAACTGCGGGCTTGGCGGGCGGCGGCGCGGAGGGCGTCTGCTTCGGCGGCGGCGGAGGCCTTCCTGGATTCGAGGCGGCGGCGGAGGCGAGCGCCGAGGGGGCTGCCGGCGAGGGCCTTGACGGCGGTGAAGGGAATGGCGGAGAACACCAGCACGCCCGCCAGCTCCTGCCACGAGGCACGCACAGATACGCTACGACTCGCACGCTTCCGCCTCCGCCGGCAGACGACACCGGCGGCGGACGGCGCGGAGGACCGGAGAAGGAGGGGAGGCATGCGGGCGGTGATGTGGGCCCCGCCTGACGGCGTCCAGAAGGCAGTAGAATAGAATATGCTCGAAAGAAAAGAGGAAAAGGCCCTGGCTGGGGAGGGACTGAGCAAGGAGAGAGCGTCTGCGCCGTACACATGGCACGCTGCGGATCATGAGCCACCGCGATTTTCAAAATCCACGGTGCTGCCAGAACAAAATTTTGGAATGCAATTTTGTGCAACCAGAAATCTCGTGGTTGATTGATGGCGCCATGCTCCTTTCCTCGTGTGGAAGGCATAAGCAGCCAGTCAGCTTTAAGAGCATCTCTACCAGTGTCCGTAAAACGGCCGGAAACCAAACATTTTCGGTGACATACGGGCCGTGTCTAGTTTTTGGCGCAGATCCGAATTCGTATACTTCCCCAGTCCGTAAAACTTATTCGGTGGCCCGTTTAACCCCCTCCCCCCCCGTCAAACCACTATATCTAGCGGGCGGAGGGGGCGACCCGAGCGAAAACCCTATCCCCTCCGTCGCGCGCCCTTTCCCTCTCCGTCGCCGCCGGCAAGCCCTCCAGTGCTCAAATCCGTCCGCCTCACCGCCCCATTTGCTAAGCCGCCGCCGCCGAACAACCCGCCTCGCCGCCATGCGCCCCGGCAGCGCCTCGAGCAAGCACCGCATCAGCTCGCGCGGCCAGCTCCTCAAGTCCGAGTAGGAGCTCAAGCGCAGCCGCAACATCAGTGCCAAAAAGTGCGCGGGGCTCCGGTTTGTGTCTTCACCGCACATGCCTGCCTCCCTCCTCTCCTACGCCCCCGCATGGTACACCGGAAGCGGCCCGTCGAGGACGGGTTCATCGCGGCCACGCCCGCCGTCTCCATCGAGCGATAGCTCCGGGTATCGGGATTACACGACACCCGGAGAGAGCGATAGCTCAGACGAGAGCAACGGCGAGACAGTGATCCCGTGCGACTTCGTCGACTCTGATGAGGCGGAGCAGCACGCGGTGGCGTGCCTTCGCTGCTGCTCGAAGCGTGAGCACCTGCACGCCGTCGCCAAGGAGGAGAAGGAGGTCGCGGACGCGCTCCGCCTCATCGAGCGCCAGGAGGCGGAGGAACGCAAGGTGGAACGCGTCCGACACCAGGAGGCGGAGAAGGCCAAGGTGATCAACCTCGACTGAGCGGCGGCGCCGTCTCTGCCGCGTCCGTCAACGTGCAAGGCTCCATACGAGCCAGATTTTGGTAGCTAGATGTGCATCTCCGTCTAGGTTACTTTTGTGATCGAATTATGTAAATTATGTTCGTTTGCAATGAAAAATCAAACTCTGAATCGTGATGTTCATCCCCGTTCTTCTCTGAATTTTGCCGTGGAGGCAATCATCTTTAAATTATTCAGTTTTAGTTTACAGGTTCTGATCGGCGCTCGCGTGTTTGCGAACTGAATCCGTGTTATCGGTGCCCTGTATCACCGATTTGACAGGCCGCGTTTTACGGGCACTGCTAGAGATGCTCTAAGACGAAGACATGGTGGTGGGTGCTAAGGGCATACAATTGGCGTGGTGCTAGTGCAAAAATGGTTGGATAGTGAGGTGCTTCTTGGCAGGGTGAACAGTACGGGATGCAAGTGCTAGGGCATGTGAGAACTGAGCGATGGCTCAGTGGCAGGAGTTCTGAGTGCTGAACCCGCCCACCCGAGTTCGAATCCTGCGCAAGGCGCGGATTTCTCGGGGGTGCTATTTGTGCTGAAAAAGTGCAGAGAGTTCTCATTTCTATCTAACAACGTACAACCAAGGAAGGGATCATTCCCTGGTGGCCACTTTTTTTTAGTGCTAGGGCATGTGGGGGTCCACAGGCTCGATGATGTTTCTCTTGTTTTCAATCTATGAGGGGTGTGTTGTGGTTCGGTTAGGTGAAGATACTTTATTTGTCCACCTCAATGCATTTCTCGGGTCATGGTGTGAACTTTTTCAAGAGTTTAGGATTTGATTTGGGAAAACAAAAGGTTTAGTGTGAAAAGTAAACTTTCACAAGAGTTGAGGGGTAAAGAACGGACTTTATTCTAGAACTAGAAAGTTCACTTTAAGATCAACTTGAACTATTTTGATAGTTACGTTTCTATGACGCATGCTATTTATAGTTCCCCGTACACAATAGTGAGCTATGCTTTGATAGTGAAGTGATTATAATGCTTGTTAGAGGTATCTTGAAAAAATTTATAAGCCATGTTTTATTTGTACATTATTTACATGCTATATATATATGATTTGCATTACCTAGGATATATGTTATTTGGTTATCTTACGAGTACATTCCATTTACTCACCTGGAATTTTTACTTATCTAGACCCCTTAGAGGATACATCTTCCACTTAACGTGAAGGTGGAGTGTCCGTGTGATAGACCATGACCTAGCCAGATGCCGTTGAAGTTAGGCTGCTCCAAGACCGTGTTTCCCGTAGTTTTTTCTACCCTCGTCGTTGTTACGGTGGCAATTGTGGAAGAATAATCTTGTTGCTAGGAAGGTATATCCGAGCTTGCATTTGATTTTTGGAAACCTACCACCGTTAGTTCTTGTGGTTACCATTATTTTTTATGTATATGCTTTAGAATTGGAGAGGATTTCCGAGGTTAACCAATTTTGTTCTTGAAGATGGAAGCATTCATGTCGATGGAGATGGTAGGGCGGAGATGATCAAGCCACTTAAATCCATCCTCTTAATGATTACAAGTACTGATTATTTTATTTTACCCACATGCAAAAGTGTTGTACTACATAATTGCATCTTATGATCATTTTTATCCTTATTATTCTCAAATTCAGATTTAGTAGAGCTTGCTTATATTCAGTGGCGGACCTTGGGCCGGAATCCGGGGGGGCAAATGGGCTGGGGGGCGAAAATTTAGATACAGGCTGACTTTCAATTGACAAATGGGCAAAATACATGCAAATAGTATGCAATTTCTTCATGGGCTGGGGGGCGACGGCTCTTTTCGCCTCCACTAAGGTCCGCCAGTGCTTATATTTGATCCATATCGCATACGTTAATTATGTCACCCTCATAGCAAAATGTATCACCATTGAGTTGAGAAGTGCTTATGCCATGGGAACACACACCACCCTCCCACCCCACATGAGCAAAGATGAGATAGAGAACTAGCTGAAGATTCATCTTGGTGTGGCAACGGTTATCTGGTTACCCAAAGAGACACATGATACGTCCAAAACGTATCTACTTTCCCGAACACTTTTACCATTGTTTCTCTTCTAAACTTGTGTGATTTGGATGCAACTAACGCGGTCTGACGCTGTTTTCAGCAGAATTGCCTTGGTGTCTACTTTTTGTGCAGAAAATCAACTATCAAGAAAAATACCGCAAAATATGCCAAAAATCCTATTTCACCAGAAGACTCCCGGAGCCATAATACGAGACAGAGGGGGTCTGGGCCCAGGCCACACCACCTGGCCGCGCGGGCTAGCCTAGGCCGCGCCAAGGGGTGGTCTGGTTGTCCCAGACACCCCCTCGGTCTCCCTCTTCGCCTATAAGATGCCTTCTGACATAAAAACTCAGGGGGGCGACGTTTTTCCAAAAGGAGTTCCGCTCCGCCGCCACCACCAGATTCTACGAAACAGCACCAGAAACTCCGTTCTGGCACCCTGCTGAGACGGGGAATTGGAGGAGATCATCACCATCATCATCACCATCGCTTCTCCATCAACCATCCATGTTTCCCCCATCTATGAGTGAGTAATCCCCCGCTGTAGGCTATGGGGATGGTAGGGATTGGATGAGATCGTTCATGTAATGGCATCAGATTGTTAGGGCATGGTGCCTAGTATCTTCTATTAGTGCTTTATGACTTTGTTGCGACTTGTTATGCTTAATGCTTGTCACTAGGGCCCGAGTGCCATGATTTCAGATCTGAACATGTTATTGATTCATTATGATAGTATTGTTTATGGTCTTATCTGCAAGTTGTATACACACGTTGTTGTCCGGAACCAATGGCCCCGAAGTGACAGAAATCGGGATAACTGGAGGGAATGGCTTTGATGTGAGGATCACATGTGTTCACGGAGTGTTAATGCTTTGCTCCGGCGCTCTATTAAAAGGAGCATCTTAATTTCCAGTAGTTCCCTTGAGGTCCCGCTGCAAACGGGCTGGCAGGACAAAAGATGTTGTGTAGGTTCTCATTGCGAGCACGTATGACTATATATGGAACACATGCCTAGGATTATCTAGTACTTGGATGCTTTATCTTATTTATCTTCAATTGCCTTATGTTCTGATTGCTATGTGAATTGTCTTATCCATGCAACGCCCGTCCATCCATCCCTATGCCTATCGCACTCGAATCCTACTGTTTACTGCTATTGTTACTGATGTCTTTACTTTACTACTGTTGCTACTTTACTATTCCTACTACAAAACTGTTGCTACTGATAAACTGTTGTGAGCAAGATTGTTTCCAGGTGCAGCTGAATTGATAACTCAGTTGTTAACGCTTATAAATATTCTTTGGCTTCCCTTGTGTCGAATCAATAAATTGGGTTTCACTTCCCTCGGAAATACTGCGATACACCCCCTATACTTGTGGGTCATCAAGACTATTTTCTGGCGCCGTTGCCAGGGACCATAGCTTTATTTATCAAGTTCACTTAGATTCTCTATTGTTCGCTGCCATCCATCCATCATGGGTAAGTCTCGTGGTGGCAAGGTTCCTATTTTACCATCCACTACAAGAAGAGGTACGGTTCTGAACACCTATGTTGCTCTTGATTCACTATCTGTTATGAGTAAGCTCGTTACACCACCACATACACATGCTACACACACTGCTACTACTGCTGAATCTGAAACTTCTGATGCTTATAATGCTACTTCTACTATGCTTGATAAGAGTGGTTCATTAGGTCCTTTCCTAGATGCTACGATTGTTAGAACTATAGTTGGAAATACTGAAACTCCTAATGAAGGCACTACTACACCTGTTAGTTCACCTGAGTCTAGTGAGAGTTATGATGTTAAAGATGGTTATGTTGAGATGACCGATGAATTTATTAAAGAATGTAAAAACACCCATGATAGGAGCGCTGCTAAGAGTCTCCTTGAGAGGCGTACTATTAGACCCAAATTGTCTCCTATTGCTAAGTTTGTTGCTTCTCCCATAAACATTATAGATGAAGATTATGATTTCTCTCTCGATCGATCTTACATAGCTATTGTTAAGAAAGAACCTTTTTGTGGGACTAAGAATGAAAGTGCGGTAGCACATATGAATGAGCTTTCTACCATGAGTGGCTTGTTTTCTGATGATATTAAGATGTGTACTTACTTTGTTGCTAAGATTTTCCCCTTTTCACTGAAAGGAGAAGCTAAAACTTGGTTTAGTAATTTACCTCATGGATCTATTAATAGCCCTGATTGCTTGATTAGTACTTTCCTGCAGAAATATTTTCCTCCTAGTGCTAGACATGCTATTTTGTAGGAACTTTTTGATTTTAAACAGGGAGAAAAGAGATATTGCCTGAATCATGGGCAAGGTTTTGTGCTTTGATTCATGCACAAGCTGGAAGTCCATTACCTAAGAATGAGCTTCTTGATATATTTTATAATGGACTAACTGAAGAATCTAGGACATACCTAGATAGTTGTGTTGATTGTGTTTTCAGGAATAGGACTCCCAAGTAAGCTGAGGAATTAATGGCTAAAATAAGCAAGAATTGTGAGGATTGGAATCCTCCTGAACCAGCTATACCTGAAGTAATTATACCTGCACCAACTGTTCCTGTGCCTATTCCATCACCTAAGAAGAGGGGAATTATTGAATTGAATGATGAAGTAATGAAGGAAGCTAAGAAATGTCTTAAGGAGAAGGGAATTAAAGCTACAGACGTCAAGAATTTACCTCCTATAGAAGAATTATGTAAGCATATTCCCTACTCATCCACTATTGAGGTACACTCTCTCCAACACTTTGATGAAGGTGATATCCCTTACTCTAAACCTCCTGATCAATGCTTAGAAGAATTCCATATCTTTATTGTTAAGCAAGATAATTTTAATAAAAGGGTGCAAAATCATCCAATGGAAAACACTAGAGCTATTGTTGAGTTAAAAGATATTGTGGAAAGAACCTCTAATGATGTTAAAATGATTGTTAAACACTTTCAAATGGTTCAAACTCAAATAGATCAACTCATTAAAGTGCAAGAATACTTGCTAGTTAACGCTGCTAAAGAAAAACATGCTTATGAAATTAGAACTAGAAGTGGTGCTGCTACCCAGGATCCTCTATATCCTGAGGGGCATCCCAAAAGAATTGAGCAGGATTCTCAACAAGCTGAAAATAGTGGCTCTACTCGCAAGAAAAGGAAAAAGAAACATAGAACTATTGTAGAACCCTCTGAACCTGCTATATATCCTAATAGTATATATGTCTCTAATGCTGAAACTGAAAGTGGTAATGAAGAAAATGATGTTCCTAATGAAGAAAAAGTTGAAGAGGATCCTGAAAAGCACACTGAGAATACTAAATACACTAAAGAAGATTTTATTGGTAAGAAACATGGTAGCGAAAGAGAACCTTGGGTCCAAAAACCTATGCCTTTCCCTGATAAGATACACGAGTCAAAGGAAGATGAACACTATAATAAGTTTTGTGAGTGGATGAAACCTTTATTCCTGCAAATTCCTTTGACGGATGCTATTAAATTGCCTCCTTACTCAAAGTATATGAAGGATATTGTCTCGAATAAAAGGAAGATCCCTAATGAAGAAATTTCTACTTTACTTGCTAATTATTCCTTTAATGGTAAGGTTCCTAAGAAACTTGGAGACCCGGGGATTCCAACTATCCCTTGTTCTATTAAGAATAGTTATGTTAGAACTGCTTTGTGTGATTTGGGAGCCGGAGTTAGTGTTATGCCTTTTTCTCTCTATAAGAGGCTTCAACTAGAAAAATTAATACCAACTGATATATATATTTGCAAATGGCTGATAAATCTACCACTATTCCTATTGGTATATGTGAGGATGTACCTGTTCAAGTGGCTCATAATTGCTTGATATTAACTTATTTTCTTGTGCTTGAAATGCCTAAAGATGATAATATGTCTATTATTCTTGGGAGACCTTTTCTTAATATTGCAGGGGCTATTATTAATTGTAATCAAGGAAAGGTGACCTTTAATGTTAATGACAAGTAACATACTGTCTATTTCCCCAAGAAGATTGAGAGGACTTATGGTTTGAATTCAATTGAACATGTTGAGGGCGTCCAAGTTGGAGAAATATATTGTCCCATACCAAGAGAAAAATTTGAAACTATTGTGATTGGGACCATTGTTATCAAGGTTGAGGTAACATAATCATTAGTGGAATACAAGGTTTTGTCTCATATGAAATTGTTTTGGTAACAAGACCTGATGACCCACAAGTATAGAGGGTGTATCGCAGTATTTTCGATAAGTAAGAGTGTCGAACCCAACGAGGAGCATAAGGTGTTGGCTAGTGGTATGGATCAGGAATTCTCTGCAAATACTTAGCAAACATATTTTTAGGGGTTTTTGATAAAGCAACTAAACAAAGTACGAGTAAATAAAAGACAATAGGAATAAATGCAGCAAGTGCCCCAATCCTTTATGCAGCAAAGGACAAGCCGATTGTATTACTTAAGATGACCAAACGTTCTCGAAGACACATGGGAAGACTGTCAAGTGCTTTTGCTTCATATAGTTGATTAATCTTTTCTAGCTTGCTAAGTGTTGTGTGGATGAACCTGTGCTAATGTACCGACCTTCCTAGGACTAATACATACTTGTGATTATACCCCTTGCAAACATCCATAAGTACAAGAAAGTAATTAAGATAGAAACCTAACCACAACTTTAAACTCTAAGATCCTTAAGTCCCTTGTGCAATGGTTTCCTAACGGGGGTTCAGGTTTCTGTCACTCGGGCAACCCCTACGATTAGTAGCCAAATACACAATGCATTCCCCTAGGCCCATATAGGTGAAGTGTCATGTAGTCGACGTTCACATGGCACCACTAGAAGAAGTACACCACAACTTAAATATCAAACTATTGAATCTTTCTCAACACAATTCCACTACTAACAACATGACTTCTTCCATGTCCTCAAGAACAAAACGAACTATTCACAAGACTGAAGGAGTTTTGCCCTAGAGGCAAATAATAAAGTGTATTATTTGATATACGTCATGTATGTTCATAATACGTTTCATATTGTGCTATAACTGTGTTAATACGAAACGTTAATACATGTGTGGTATGTAAACAAACCGTGTCTCTAGTTACCTCTAGTGAACTAGTTCATAGGTCATGAGGATGGTCTATGTTTCAAGACCATGGGAATTTATGCCAACTGACAATGAGGTCATGTTATTAGTTAAATATAATGATAAACAAACATCCGACCGTTATATCGTAATAAGATCTAGTTACATGTTCACCACTGATGATAAAACACAGAGAACCTCGCAACCTGATCCTTTGACTGTGAGGTAATGCAAATCACCATTCTGGAAGAAGGTTAGATGGTTATCAAGAATCATCTCGTAACAGGGTGATCAAAAAGGTGCCACTCAGGTTTTCCGAAGGAATGCATAGAGGAGTACATACCAAGACCAGGATTTGTCTAGTCTATGTAACAGACAGATACATGTGGCCATCTCGGTGACATTGCATTAATGAAGCTTGCAAGCATGTGACTAGGTCACAGAATGCAATGACATGATAACGAGTAAAACAAGTTCATCGGTAACGAGATCGAACTAAGGTATGCAGATACCGAAGATTAAGTCTCGGATGAATTAGGTATCGTATGACAAAGGGAATGGGGAACGACTATCTCACGGTTCGAGCGATTGTATTCGTGAAACGCATGGCGGTCACATGGCCATCCAGGTCCCTCTGTTGATCATTGATATGAGAATGATCTCTATCATGTCCGGAGTGTTTCCGAACCAAAGGATGTCACGCTTAAGGGTGGGGACTCTTAGGGTAGATGAGGTATCATATGAGAAATAGAGAGAGAGAGAGAGAGAAACTGGAATAGTTTCGGTAACATCCGATGGAGTTCGGAAGGGGTCCGGAAGATGTTCCGGAGTGAAGGAATAATATAATATGAGTATTTGAATGTTAATTGGAGAATTAATATTAAATATATATTTTATTTTATTTTAAAAGGCACTATATTGCTAATGGGCCTCACCCGAGGGGAGGCCCAAGTGGGCAAGGCGCCTAAGGGGTGGGGGCCAGCCGGCCTAGGGCTAATGGGCCACCCGAGTGGGGCCCACCTAGGGCCGGCGGCTGCCCCAAGGTGGCCGGCGGGTGTGGGCATTAGTCCCACACAGCCTGGCCCCTGGGTGGTGCGCCCCCTCCTACTATATAAAGGGGTCCCGCTCCCCTTGGAACACACCCATTCCTCTTATTCTCTCTCTCTCTTCTATTGAGGACTTCCCCGTAATATTGGGGAGGACCTCGTGGTTGAGTTCTCCACCTTCACACCACCGTCGTGTGATCGGCGATCCGGCATCTACTTCTTCCGCTGCTCGGCTGGATCAGAGCCCGGTTGATGTACACTACACCAGACGTGTGACGAACTTCGGAGGCACCACACTTGGGGTGCTGCTCGTCTTCATCAATATACGCCTTCCTGCGTAAGGCGTGCCTCTCTCTGCAAAGGTATGAATACTGTATTCCTTCTCCGTTACTTATGTCTACATAGTATAGATCCTGGTATTAGTGTTCGAGTAGATAGAATTTTTTTGTTTTCTGCTACAGAACCCTTCAGTGGTATCAGAGTGGGTCTATGGATAGACATGTCGTACGGATAGAACACATAGCAATATGTGGGCATTGATTCTCTAGTCGCTACCCTATTTAGTATTATTGTTCATATCGCGGCACTGTTTGATGAAGCGGCCCCCAACCGACCTCACGTGGTGATTCACGAGACTGGTCCACAAATCAAAGTGGCTTAGGGGGGTGTCTGTCTCTCTGCAGTAGTTGATATGGCATTAACACTGGAGGGCCCTGAAAAGGGAAGAAGAACAGCAATCATTGAATCCATGTTGTGGCTCGACGTTCGTAGGTGGGAAAGGGTTCTACTGTGAAAGCCCTAAAGCCGCGTAAAACATGCAATAGTTAATATAGAAGCATCTATCTTCGTTATTTCATAGGGGCAAGTATTGTAACATGGCAATGACAAGTTTGTGAAACTCTCATTGAAGCTATTGATGATGATCACAAAGCTATAACCATGTCATAACACTTCACTTTAGAAGTATTACTTATTGTGCTAGTATACTTACTAGACGGTAGCATAATAAGATAATCCCTCATAGTATTCCAGTTATCGTATTCCCCTTGTGTGTGCACCACCAAGAAAGTTCTTCGGTATGAGGCGATCCAGGGTGATAGGCCTGGGTGTCAGACATATCTACGTTCACATACAGTGGGTGTAAGCCATGTTGCACTTCAAATAAACACAAGTTAGGACTGGCGAGCCTAGCACGCTAGAGGAGCGTGGCCTCGGGATACAAGAGACTGAAAGGTCGAGCATGAATCACATGGTTGATGTGATCGACATTAGGGAATGTCCACCTTTGATACTGCACTGATGGCCGTGACGATCGGGGGAGGTGCAGAGGATAGGGATCATGTGATCACTGAACGAGTAGAGGGATGTTCGTTTAAGTGGGATTTCTTTTAGTTAATACTTGAACTCATTATTATGAACATAGTCTAAATACTTTGCAAATTCCTTTGTAGATGTCTCGCCCACCCACCTTCAACCTTAGCACTTTCCTCGAGAAGGACAAGCTGAAAACTGATGGAACCAACTTCACCGCATGGTTCCGCAATCTTAGGATCCTCCCAGTCCCCTACAAGTTGACTTATATCATCGAGGCTGAGCTTCCAGCTAAGCCTGCAGATTCTGCCTCTGAGGACGAAAAGAATGTCTGGCAGTCCAAGGCGGATGATTTCTCCCTCATCCAGAGTGAATGCTCTATGCCATGGAGCCGGAGCTTCAAAAGCATTTTGAGAAGATGAATGCTTTTGAGATCATTGAGGATCTCAAGGCTATCTTTGCTCCACAGGCTCGTGCAGAAAGGTATGATGCTTCCGAGCTCTTCTTCTCTGCTAAAATGGAAGAGCACATCAGTATTAGTGAGCACGTGGTCAAAATGTCTGGCTACGTTAAACGCTTAAACGCCCTGGATTGCAAAATCCCGAAGGAACTCGCTATAGATAGGGTGTTGCATTCGCTGCCCCCTAGCTACAAGGGTTTTGTGATGAACTACAACATGCAAGGAATGACTAAGACCCTTGATGAGGTGTTCGCCATGCTCAAAACTGCTGAGGTTGAAATCAAGAAGGAACACACGGTGCTGATGGTCAAAAAGACCACCAACTTTAAGAAACCGGGGCAAAAGGGAAAAGGCAAGAGCAAGAAGCCTAAGAGGGATGTCAAGTTTGTTGCCAAAACCTCAAAGGCTGCCAAGCTTGGCCCTAAGCCTGGCACTACGTGCTACTAGTGCAAAGGGGATGGGCACTGGAAACGCAACTGCCCCAAATACCTTGAAGACAAGCGAGCTGGCAAGATAGCCATTCTGGACAAAGGTATATATGATATACATGTTATTGATGTATTCCTTACAAGCGCCAGGGGTAACACATGGGTATTTGATACCAGATCTGTTGCTGACATTTGTAACTCTCAGCAGGATCTGCAGAGTAGGAGGCGCCTGAGGAAGGACGAGGTGATGATGCGCGTCGGCAATGGTTCGAGAGTCGAAGTGATGGCCGTCGGCACCCTGCATCTCCGCCTACCGTCAGGATTATTGTTGATTTTGAATAAATGCTATTATGTACCCGCACTGAGTATGAATATTATGAGTGGGTCTTGCTTGTTGCAAGACCATTATTCGTTTAAATTAGGAACAAATGGTTGTTCAATTTATATGAATGATGTTTTCTATGTTCATGCACCTGTACATGATGGTTTATTCTTACTTGATCTTGATTGTGATACACACATCCATAGTGTTGATGCTAGACGTTGTAAGCACAGTGACGATAATTCCATGTACATATGGCATTGCCGTCTTGGTCATATTGGTGTAAAACGCATGAAGAAGCTTCATTCAAAAGGGCTTCTTGGATCATTGGACTTTGAATCCCTTGATACATGTGAGCCATGTCTCATGGGCAAGATGACTAGGACACCATTCTCCGGTATAATGGAGAGAGCCGTAGACCTACTTGGGATCATACATACGGATGTATGTGGACCAATGAGTGTCTCAACCCGCAATGGTTATCGTTACTTTGTTACCTTTACTGATGACTTAAGAAGATATGGATATATCTACTTGATGAAGCACAAGTCTGAAATATTTGAAAAGTTCAAGGAATTTCAAAAAGAGGTAGAGAATCAACTTAACAATAAAATCAAGCACCTTCGATCGGATCGAGGAGGCGAGTATTTGAGTTATGAGTTTAACATGCACTTAAAGGACTGTGGGATTGTACCACAGATTACGTCAGCCAGAACACCATAACGTAATGGTGTGTCGGAACGTCGTAACCGAACCCTATTGGATAGCGTACGGTCCATGATGTCTTTAACTGATTTGTCTGTGTCTTTTTGGGGATACGCGTTAGAAACCGCCGCTTTTATTTTAAACAAAGCACCGTCCAAATCTGTGGAGACAACCCCATATGAGATGTGGCATGGCAAGAATCCATTGTTGTCATTTCTGAAAGTTTGGGGTTGTGAGGCTTATGTTAAGAAACTGTAGCCTGACAAACTCGAACCTAAATCGGAAAAATGTATCTTTGTAGGATACCCGAGGGAAACCATTGGGTATACCTTCTACAACCAAGCCGAAGGCAAAACGTTTGTCGCTAAAAATGGCACCTTTCTCGAAAAGGAGTTTCTTGCAAAGGGAGTAAGTGGAAGGAAAATAGAGTTAGATGAAATTGTTAACCCTTCTCTCCGTATTCTGAGTAGCGCAACGGAAACTGTTCCGAAACTGCTCTCCAACATGGAGGAAGAGCCCATTGATGTTGATCAAAACAATGACATCAAGACTCCTGAGGTTCGCAGGTCTACAAGGGTTCGTGCCAATCCAGATTGGTACAGTAGCCTTGTAATGTCTATCATCTTAGATGATCAGGAAGAACCTGCAAACTACAAAGAAGCTATGGATAGTGCTGACTCCGAGAAATGGCTAGAAGCCATGAAATCCGAAATAGGGTCCATGCATGAAAACCAAGTTTGGACCTTGGTGGATCTTCTAGAGGGTCGTAAGGCCGTGGAAAATAAATGGATCTTTAAGAAAAAGACAAATGTGAATGGTAATGTAACCGTTCACAAAGCTCGACTTGTCACAAAGGGTTTTCGACAAATCCAAGGAGTTGACTACGACGAGACTTACTCTCCCGTAGTGATGCTTAAGGCTGTCAGGATTTTAATAGCAATTGCTGCACATTTCGACTATGAAATTTGGCAGATGGATGTCAAGACCGCATTCCTCAATGGTCACATTGATGAAGAGTTTTATATGATGCAACCGGAAGGTTTTGTTGATCCTAAGGATGCTAGAAAGGTGTGCAAGCTCCAACAGTCCATTTATGGGTTGAAGCAAGCATCTCGGAGTTGGAACCAAGGTTTTGATCAAGTGATCAAGAGTTTTGGATTTATCCAGAACCAACCAGAGTTCTGTGTTTACAAGAAAGCGAGTGGGAGCTCGGAAGTTTTCTTAGTAGTATATGTGGATGAAATATTACTCATGGGAAACGATGTGGATCTTATGAATAGCGTGAAAGCGTATTTGAGCAACCAATTTTCCATGAAGGATCTAGGTGAAGCTGCATACATATTAGAAATCAAGATCTATAGAGATAGATCAAGACACCTAATAGCATTAAGTCAGAGTACTTACATAGATAAGATTTTGAAGAGGTTCAAAATGGAAAACACCAAGAGGGGTTGTACACCTATGATGAAGAATTGCAACTTGAGTGTGACTCGATGTCCTGTGACGGACAATGATAGAGAAAATATGTCTGACATCCCCTATGCTTCTGCAATAGGATCTATCATGTATGCAATGCTTAGTACCCGACCTGATGTAGCATTGGCTCGTTTGATGAGCCGATATCAGAGTAATCTAGGACCAGATCACTGGACAGCTGTGAAAAATATCCTAAAGTATCTGAGAAGAACAAGGGATATGTTCCTAATCTATGGAGGAAATGATGAAGCTCTAAACATAACAGGTTACATAGATGTGAGCTGGAATTCAGATCATGATGACTCTAAGTCTCAAACAGGATTTGTTTTCTTGGTGAATGGTGGGGCCGTAAGCTGGAAAAGCAAGAAGTAGCCGGTGGTGGCACAATCTTCAATGGAGTCTGAATACATTGCTACAACAGATGCAGCAAATGAAGCTGTTTGGCTAAGGAATTTCGTCATCGAACTAGGAGTTTTTCCCAACGCACAAGACCCCGTGACAATCTATTGTGATAACACGGGAGCTATTGCAAATGCAAGGGAACCAAGAACTCATTCCACAGCCAAACACATCAAGCTTAGATTTCACGTCATCCGACAAATTGTTGAAGAAGGTGAAGTCAAGATTTGCAAAGTAGATACGGAACTGAATGTGGCAGATCCTTTGACTAAAGCTCTCCAACATGACAAGCACGAACAACATCGAGATTCCATTGGTGTTAGGTTCCTGCCTATTGTAAACTAGTTTTTGTATACTCTAGTGCAAGTGGGAGACTGAAGGAGTTATGCCCTAGAGGCAAATAATAAAGTGTATTATTTGATATACCTCCTGTATGTTCATAATACGTTTCATATTGTGCTATAACTGTGTTAATACGAAACGTTAATACACGTGTGGTATGTAAACAAACCGTGTCTCTAGTTACCTCTAGTGTACTAGTTCATTGGTCATGAGGCTGGTCTATGTTTCAAGACCATGGGCATTTATGCCAACTGATAATGAGGTCATGTTATTAGTTAAATAACATGATAGACAAACATCCGACCGTTATATCGTAATGAGATCTAGTTACATGTTCACCATTGATGATAAAACACAGAGAACCTCACAACCTGATCCTTTGACTGTGAGGTAATGCAAATCACCATTCTGGAAGAAGCTTAGATGGTTATCAAGAATCATCTCGTAACAGGGTGATCAAAAAGGTGCCACTCGGGTTTTCCGAAGGAATGCGTAGAGGAGTACATATCAAGACTAGGATTTGTCTAGTCTGTGTAACGGACAGATACATGTGGCCATCTCGGTGACATTGCATTAATGAAGCTTGCAAGCATGTGACTAGGTCACAAAATGCAATGACATGATAATGAGTAAAACAAGTTCATCGATAACGAGATCGAACTAAGGTATGCAGATACCGAAGATCAAGTCTCAGATGAATTAGGTATCGTATGACAAAGGGAATGGGGAACGACTATCTCACGGTTCGAGCGATTGTATTCGTGAAACGCACGGTGGTCACATGGCCATCTAGGTCCCTCTGTTGATCATTGATATGAGAATGGTCTCTATCATGTCCGGAGTGTTTCCGAACCGAAGGATGTCACGCTTAAGGGTGGGGACGCTTAGGGTAGATGAGGTATCGTATGAGAAATAGAGAGAGAGAGAGAAACCGGAATAGTTTCGGTAACATCTGATGGAGATCGGAAGGGGTCCGGAAGATGTTTCGGAGTGAAGGAATAATATAATATGTGTATTTGAATGTTAATTGGAGAACTAATATTAAATATATATTTTATTTTATTTTAAAAGGCACTATATTTCTAATGGGCCTCACCCGAGGGGAGGCCCAAGTGGGCAAGGCGCCTAAGGGGTGGGGGCCAGCCGGCCTAGGGATAATGGGCCACCCGAGTGGGGCCCACCTAGGGCCAGCGGCTGCCCCAAGGTGGCCGGCGGGTGTGGGCATTAGTCCCGCACCGCCTGGCCCCTAGGTGGTGCGCCCCAATTCTACTATATAAAGGCCCCCTCCCCTTGCAACACACCCATTCCTCTCATTCTCTCCCTCTCTTCTACTGAGGACTTCCCCGTAATATTGGGGAGGACCTCGTGGTTGAGTTCTCCACCTTCACACCACCGTCATGTGATCGGCGATCCGACATCTACTTCTTCCGCTACTCGGCTGGATCGGAGCCCGGTTGACGTCCACTACACCGGACGTGTGACGAACTTCGGAGGCACCACACTTGGGGTGCTGCTCGTCTTCATCAATATACGCCTTCCTGCGTAAGGCGTGCCTCTCTCTGCAAAGGTATGAATACTGTATTCCTTCTCCGTTACTTATGTCTACATAGTATAGATCCTGGTATTAGTGTTCGAGTAGATAGAAATTTTTTGTTTTCTGCTACGGAACCCTTCAAAGACATCATATGGATCATGATCAGAGATGGAATAATGGTGTATAACAATCTGAACATAAACAATAATTCAAAGGTTCACTCAATAGCATCAACTACAAAGAGTAATCAACACCGGGAAAGTTTCCCCTATGAACTATGCAAGATTCAACGCAATTGTTACAACAATATGGAGATGGTGATGAGGGTGCTGATGGTGATGATGGTGGTGGTGATGATGATGATCCCGATGAAGTCCAGCTTGATGGTGGTGTTGATGGCGACGATCTCCCCTCTCCGGGGAGGAATTCCCCCGGCAGAAATCTGTCTGCCGGAGAGATCTTTCACTCTCGGTGTTTTCTGCCCCACAGAGGCGGCGGAATCTTTCTGTGGTCTCCCTCCGAGTCTTAGGGTTTCGGGAGCATAATATACGCTGGAGAGGAGTGCCAGGGGTGGACCAGGGCAGCCACACCACCTAGTGGCGCGGCCAAGGGTGGCCCGCGCCAGGGGGTAGTGTGGGCCCCATGTGGCCCATCTCCAGCCCCCCTTCTGGCTTCCTTCGTCTTCTGGAAAAATAGGATTTTCCGTATATTTTCTCGGATTTTCTGATCTTCGCGATTTTTTCCTCCAAACAGCACATTTTCCATCAGAATCCTGACTGCAGTGGTCCATGCTTCAAAAGTCATCAACCATGCAAAAACAGATGAAATAACATAAGTATCACCTCTCAATATTAAATATATCAATGAATAACAGTGAATTATGATATAGAATAGTGATCCAAAATGGACGTATCAACTCCCCCAAGCTTAGACTTTGCTTGTCCCCAAGCGAAACTGAGCTTAATAAACATGACCTCAGGTTTATGGAGTGAAGTGTTGATAAAAGAATACGGACAAGAAGCATCACATTCATCAAATACATAGATCATAATAGAAGGCAACTCACTATTATATAACTCAACTTACAATGAGTAAAGGAAACACAATAAAGATACATAAAGTGAATCATAATTGGTAATGTCAAACTTAGCTCTTGGTCGAAGAATAGTTGATAATTTGCTAGAGTTCACAAAAAGCTGGTTTTTCAATGATAGCTTTCAAAGTAGTAAACATCAAGATAAGAGCAATGTGCAAAACAAGGAACATAAGAAACATGATTGAATAAATCATCATATGAATGAATGAAACACAACAACTCAAAATACTTGCTGAGGTAGAAGGGAGTAGGTTTACTGACTCAACTACAAATTAAAAGAAAGGCCCTTCCCAGAGGGAAGCAGGGATTGCAAGTTTTCAAAAGAGCTCCCAAAAATTATGATACTTACTAGCTTTCAGCTCTCATTGCCCCTATCATAGGCATATTTTGGTGGTTAAGGTTAAAGTGACACAACTAAGAGGATATGCTTGACAAGTTATAAATTGAAGTCCCATGCCCCTAACTTATGAGTACCGAACCTCATGCTACTCAACTTTAGTCATGAGTAAGCTCTTGTCATTGTAAATACACGTGTATCATTGAGAACCGCCAACGGGGTACCCCTTGCACATGACACAGGAGCTATCCCATAATCAAAATGACAAGGCAAGCAGACAATGAGCATCTCAGCGATCTTTTTATTTGCTATTTGCATAGGTTTTTATTGAGGATGCTTCATAGAATGCTCACTATAGTTACGCTACAAGTTTCCACCATGATTAGGCATGGCTTAGGCTAGCGGCCCAGGCGTTTCTCTAACACACATATAAACTCCATGATCTTACAAGTTCCACTTTTATTTCACACCGCCGGGATCCATAAGCAATAGAACATGATATCAACTAGGTACAAGTACCAATGAAGTGTTGAAAGCGGTCCCCATGATACATGGTTCTGCTAACTTCAACTCATAAAGCGCAAGCATATACGCAACAAAGAAGGACCCAATGGTTCAAGTTTATTAAATGAAAGAAAAGTAAGGTGTGCCATCAAGTTCGTGAGAGCTTTAATCACTAATTTTCACATAACAAGTTTAATTTGGAAGGTAGACAAAACAAGAATTTACTTGGAATAGCGATAATGCTACTAGGTAGGTATGGTGGACACAAATGGCATGGGTTTGGTTGAAAGGAGGTGGATGCACGAGAAGAATTCGCTCTCAGTATAGGTTTTAGGCTAGCAAGGCTGGGTAGCAAGTATAAGAGTTGAAGGAAACAAACAAACATACAAGTGATAAAGACAAACATGCAATCTTCCTTGGAAGCACAAAAGATCTTAACTAGAGAATACTAGACTTATGAGCAAATCAAGAAAGAAAGATGATGAAATTATATTTCTTTAGAGTACTTCTATCTTTTCATTCAACTCTCAAAAATAGTGTTGCTACTGACCGAGCCAGGTTTGCCAAAACCAACTAAATTAACTCAATGATCCCAAAGTGATACCAATACTAACAACAAGATCAATCATATAACCAAGAATTGAAAACTAATATAAGCTATGCAAAAGAGTAAATGATAGAACTTCTCATTAATATTTCATAACGGCAACTCACACCAAGGGATACATATCTAACGAGAGAGGGGACACTTCCATAATGCAAACCATCCTACATAATAACTTCTCTATTCATGATATGACTCTACTAATATGGGTAAAAAGATAGAAGATAGTGATGTGATACCGTGGCACTCCCCCAAGCTTGGAACAAACCCAAGGGGATGCCAAACCTGATGACGAATTACTCCTTTGGTGGTGGTGGTATCCTTTTCTTAGTCGACGTGAGGAAATCTTCTAGCATCTTGTGAAGCCTATTATTCTCCCATTGAAGCATGTCCACATTCCTCTGCAAGTCTCGGTACTTATCGCAGAACTCCTTAGTGACTCGTAGGGCTTCCGTTGATGCAGGGCAAGAGACTAAAGGTACCAGCCCCTGCCTGGGGTCTTGGAAATCCTCCTCAATAGGCTCCTTCCCTTTATCCTTGGCGGACACCATTGTGCTTCTAGGCTTTCAAGAATAGTTCCTGGTAGAAACAGATCGAAACAAAAACATGACAAAAACACGATATACGAGCCTCGGGGGATCCGGGGGATTATATATTACGAAGTTTCATATCAAAAGGAAGGTACTGGGAGAAAACGAGTCGAAGGCGAAGTCCGGGGTGGAGTCACCACCTAGTGGCGCGACCAGGGGTGGGCCCGCGCCACAGGGTGGTGTGAGCCACCCTGGCTCCGTTTCCGTCCCTTTTTCGCTTTGTATCTTTCCTTATTGACTAAAATCTGCAAAAATATAGTTGGATAGTATTTTCGCGGAACTTTTCTTACCAGAACTGATACCTATTTGGAAGCGGACTCTACAGGTCTCTGAATTTGGTATCTAGTAGATCCTTCTGGAGTCACTACTTGAATAACATCAATATATTCATCTTCATACACTTATTACTTAAGTCATAAAACCCTTCTCTTCCTTATTACACCATCATCTCCACTACCTGGAAATTTCTTTCACACAAAACTTCACACAGTTCTCATTAGCAACATTATTATAAGTGAAGTGATAAAACCTTTTGAGTCCAACTTCAACTGAAAACCATCAAAACATAAGCTACTGGAGCAATTCCTTCCAAAAACCCAAAAATAATTCAAAAAGGAAATCGAATAAAGAAGCAAATGCAAGATTGGCAAGATCTGTCAAAGCAGACCAGCAGGTAAAGATCAATTTTTTCGAAACTCTTCTGTTGCTCAAATTAAAAAGTGCAAAACTAACTAAAGTTAAATAACAACCTGGGTCAGAAGCAAAAAAAATTACAGCTCAATCCGACATACAGAGATCTCTCACGAATCTTTACGGTGAAGCACAAAAACCTGTTTCGGGACAGCAACTTCCCCAAATATTACTTCTCTCTCATTAGAGGTTGATCTTGACACAAAAACCAAACAAAACGGATAAGGGGCGGTTATTACTAAAGTAATAACTTCCAAGACTCAAAAAAACACAAACAAACAAACTGAAAGCAAAAATAAACTGGGTTGTCTCCCCAAAAGCTCTTTCTTTATAGCCATTAAGATGGGCATGATAATTTTGAAGATGCTCACATAGGAATATGAATTGAAGTTAAAGATAACATTAAGGAGCAAAAATACACACGTTTAAGTCTAACCCACTTCCTATGCAAGGGAATTTTGTAAACAAACAAGTTATTGAAACCAGAGACCACTAGCATAAGAAGGCAAAAGAAGTGCAACATAAAAACTTTCAGCATAAAACGAGGAAACTTGATATTATTGAGATGCATAAGAACACTTTTCCCTCTCTCATAGTAACTTTCAGTATCATGCATAAACTTAACAATATAACTATCACAAGGACCATCGTAACAATGATCACTTATTCTAACAGAAAACACAGGAATACTACTTTGTGAAACAATATTAGAGGTATCCTTACAAAGGATAGTGTGTCCCTCTTCTTCATATTTAGCAACAAATTCTTTCACATTTGCTATTGTGGGTTCATCAACCATTTGTTTATCAGGTTCAACAGCTTTCCTTGTACTTTCATTAACCAGGCTAGCTATCATAGAATGTTCCTTTATCTTAACCGGGAAAGGCATTTTCTAGATGTAAGGTTTAGGTAAAACATGATTAGCAGTATAAACATCAGTATTTCTTGCAGGAACACTCTTAGCAACATCTTTATAAGGCTCATGATACTTATTCCACTTCTTTTTAGGCACTTCAATGTAAGAAGCAAAAGCCTTAAAATAAGAAGCAATAGCTTGAGAGTCTAGACCATAAGCATTTTTAATATTTTGAAAGTCGTCAGTTTCCATAAAAGATTCAATGCATTCATAATCATAATTTATACCTGACTTTCTACCTTTGTCATTCTCCCAAGCTTCAACATTGTCTTGAATACGGTCCAGAAGATCCCATTTCGCTTCTTCTTCCATGCGAGTGAATGATCCAGCACAAGAAGCATCCAATAAATCCTTGTCATGTAGAGAAAGCGTTGCATAAAAGTTATTGATAATAATATTGTCGAGGAGCTCATGAATGGGACATTTGAGCATTAGTAACTTCAATCTCCCCCAAGCTTGAGATGTACTCGCTCCATCAAGAGGCCAAAAGTTGTATATTTGATTCCGATCTTTATGAATCTCACTAGGAGGATAAAACTTTGAATAAAAGAGAGGCACTATTTCCTCCCATTCCAGAGCTTGACCATTCTTCAGCAGCTTATACCATTCCTCAGCTCTTCCTTTCAGTTATAATGAGAATAACTTCTTCTTAACTTGATCTGTAGTAATACCTACACACTTGAACAACCCGCATAATTCGTGTATAAAGAGTAAATGATCACCGGGATGGACAGTTCCATCCCCAACATAGTAGTTATCCATAACACGATCAATAATTCTTGTAGGTATTTTAAAAACATCATTCTCAGCAGGTGGTGGCTTATCTACTAACTTAGCAGTGGTAGTAGCATTACCAAATAAGAAACTCAGCGAATTAACCATAACGAAAGTAAAGCAACTAGTAGAAGTAAACAATACTCACAGTAGAAGTTTCCTTTACCAGTTCCACTCTCCAATAGCGCTTCACTCCCCGGCAACGGCGCCAGAAAATAGTCTTGATGACCCACAAGTATAGGGGGTGTATCGTAGTATTTTCGATAAGTAAGAGTGTCGAACCCAACGAGGAGCAGGAGGTGCTGGCTAGTGGTATGGATCAGGAATTCTCTGCAAATACTTAGCAAACGGATTTTTAGGGGTTTTTCAATAAAGCAAGTAAACAAAGTACGAGTAAATAAAAGTGTTGGACATATGCCCAAGAGGCAATAATAAAAGTGGTTATTATTATATCTTTGTGTTTATGATGAATGTTTACATCCCATGCTATAATTGTATTATTAGGAAACACTAATACTTGTGTGTTTTGTAAACATATAAGAGTCCCTAGTAAGCCTCTTGTTGAACTAGCTTATTGATTAATTGATGATCATGGTTTCCTGATCATGGACATTAGGATGTGATTAATAACAAGGTTATATCATTAGGAGAATGATGTGATGGACACACACCCATAGTAAGCGTAGCATAAGATCAAGTCATTAAGTTCGTATTGCTATAAGCTTTTAAATGCATAGTAACCTAATCCTTCGACCATGAGGTTGTGTTAATCACCATCACCGGATGGGTACTTTGATGACATCAAACGCCGCTTCGTAACTGGGTGGTTATAAAGGTGTCATTGGGTATTCTGAAAGTATGTGTTGAAGCGCATGGACCAATATTGGGATTTGTCCATCCATATGATGGATAGATATGCTCTGGGCCCTCTCGGTGGAATGTCATCTAGTTAGCTTGCAAGTATGTGACTGGGTAACAAGAGATGACATAACATGGAACGAGTAAAGAGTACTTATCAGTAACGAGGTAGAACTAGGTATGGAGATACCGACGATCAAACCTCGAATAAGTATAGTATCGCGAGACAAAGGGAATTGGTTTCGTATGTAAATGGTTCTATCGATCCCGAAGTCATCGTTGAGTACGTGGGAGCCATTATGGATCTTCAGGTCCCGCTGATGGTTATTGATAGGAGACGTGTCTCTGTCATGTCTACATATTCACGAACCGTAGGGTGACACACTTAAGGTTCAAAGTTGTTTTAAGTAGATATGGAATGTGCGTTGGAGACCGAATGTTGTTCGGAGTCTCGGATTGGATCCGGGACATCACGAGGAGATCCGGAATTGTCCGGAGAATAAGATTCATATATTGGGGATCATTTTCTGAGTTAGGAAATGTTCCGGAGTATTTGTATGAGGATTCTAGAAGGTTTCGGAATGTTCCGGAAGGTTCTGGAAGATTTCTTGGAGTTTGCTTGAAAACCAAGAAAGGGATCAAGGAGTCCTTGTGGGGCAAGACAAGGAGTCGTGGGGGAGGAGGACTCCTCCCCCCTCCCCAATCCGCCGGCCAAGGAGGGAGGGGAGTCCTACTAGGACTCCCCCTTCCCATGGCGCCTCCCCCCTTTAAATAGAGGGTGGGGGCGCCACCCCTGGCTCTCCTCCACTACTCCAATCCTAGCCGCCTCTCTCCTCTTTCTCTCTTCTGCTCAGGCTTAGGCGAAGCCCTGCAGAATTCTCTACTCCACCACCACCACCACGCCGTCGTGCTGCTGAGATTCCGTGGAGAAGATCTACTACCTCCGCTGCTCGCTGGAACGAGGAGAGGAAGGTCTGCTTCGACTCCGCACGTGTGACCGACTGCGGAAGCGCTGCCGGAACGCGGCGCCAGAAGGATCGTCCACTCGATCTTGACATCGGCAAGTGATCGACTACATCAACCACGAGATCCAATCTCGTAACGCTTTCGGATCTACAAGGGTTAGTACAGATCTATCTCATTGCACATGTCTAATAGATTAGATCTTGGCTTTTATCTAGATTAGATCTAGGTTTTGTTCGTTCTTGCGGTAGAATTTTTTTGTTTTCCATGCTACGAACCCATCAGTGGTATCAGAGCCGTGTCTATGCGTAGATCTGTTGCACGAGTAGAACACAATTGTGTTGTGGGCGTTGGTGCTCGTGCCGTCTTTTGCTTTGTGTACTTTGCATCTTGCGGCATGGTGGGATGAAGCGGCTCGGGCTAACCTTACAAGTCATCGCACATGAGACTTGCTCCACGCTTGACGTGTAACTTGCTTTGCACAAGTGGCTTTGCGGGTGTCTGTCTCTCCCACCATAGTATAGATCCAATTTACACTTTGCACTTGATAGCACTTGTATCAACGTTGTGGTTCAGTTTCGTAGGTAAGATCCGTTCTTATTCGAAAGCCCTAAACCACGTAAAACATGCAAAGAAAATTAGAGGCGTCTAACTTGTTTTTGCAGGGGTTTTGTGATGTGATATGGCCATTATGTGATTGTGATTATATTTGATGTATGCAATGATCCTTGTTGTAATATGACAACCGGCAGGAGCCTAATGGTTGTCTTTAATTCTGTTAAGACCTGTGTGTCTATTCATCTTGTATAGCTTTATTCCAAGTAGTTGTAATAGTTGCTAGTGATGATGGACAACCATGAAGCGGCGCCACTGACCTTGACGCAATACTGGTGATGATGGAGATCATGTTCGTGCTTTGGAGATGGAGATCAAAGGCGCAAGAAGAAAGGGCCATATCATATCACACTAATTATGAATTGCCTGTGGTGTTAATCCTTTATGCATCTTGTATTGCTTAGATCACGACGGTAGCATTATAAGATGATCCCTCTCACTAAATATCAACTAATAAAGTGTTCAACCTTAGTTGGCACCGTTGCTAAGACTCGTCGTTTGGAAGCATCTCATGATGATCGGATGTGATAGATTCTACGTGTGCATACAACGGGTGCAAGCCAGATTTGACATGCGGAAACTAAGGTTATCTTGACGAGCCTAGCATGTACAGACATGGTCTCGGAACACGTAATACCGAAAGGTAGAGCATGAGTCATATAAATGATATGATGAACATGAAGATTGTTCGCCAATGAAACTACATCTTCTCTCGTGAAGACCGGACTTGGTGTAGTGGACTTGGTTCGTGTAATCACTAAGACAATATGAGGGATGTTGTTTTGAGTGGGAGTTCACCTAGTTAAAGAATTAAAATTGAACTCAGTTTATCATAAACTTAGTCTAAACTACTTGCAAATTTGTTGTAGATTATGGCGACCCCCTCCATCAATTTCAATGCGTTCCTAGAGAAAGAAAAGCTTAAGAACAATGGAAGCAATTTCACAGACTGGTTCCGTGGACTGAAGATCGTCCTCAAGGCTGGTCAGTTGACCTATGTGCTCGAAGCACCGCTAGGTGACCCACCTGCTGAAGATGCCACCGATGACGTAAAGAATGTTTACGCAACTCGGAAAAATCATTACTCCACAGTTCAGTGTGCCATCCTGTACGGTTTAGAAGCGGAGCTCCAGAAGCGTTTTGAGCACCACGACCCGTTCGAGATCATTAAGGAGCTCAGGCTAATTTTTGAGACTCACGCGACCATGGAGAGCTATGAGGCCTCCGAAAAGTTCTTTAACTGTAAGATGGAAGAGGGAAGCTCCGTTAGCGAGCACGTGCTCACCATGTCTGGGTACGCAAACAAGCTCCAAGAGTTGGGGATATCGATTCCTAATGAGTTAGGGATTCACCGTCTCCTCCAATCACTGCCACCGAGTTATAAGAACTTTGTGATGAACTACAATATGCACTGCATGAACAAGACGTTGCCTGAACTATCGTCCATGCTGAAAACTGCTGAAGTGGAGATCAAGAAGGAGCACCAAGTGTTGATGGTCAATAAGACCACCAATTTAAAGAGACAGGGCAAGCCTAAGAACAAGGGCAACTTCAAGAAGGACGGCAAGAAAGCTGCCGCACCTGCCAAGAAGCCCAAGGCTGGTCCCAAGCCTGAAACTGAATGCTTCTACTGCAAGGGTGCTGGTCACTAGAAGCGTAACTGCCCCAAGTACCTGGCAGATCTGAAGAATGGCAACATCAAGAAGAAAGGTATATTTGATATATATGTTATTGATGTGTTTCTTACTAGTAATCGTACTAGTGCCTGGGTATTTGATACTGGTTCGGTTGCTCATATTTGTAACTCGAAACAGGAGCTGCGGAATAAACGAAGACTGGCGAGAGACGAGGTGACGATGCGCGTTGGAAATGGCTCCAAGGTTGATGTGATCGCCGTCGGCACGCTCCCTCTACATATACCTTCGGGATTAGTTTTAAATTTAAATAATTGTTATTTGGTGCCTGCGTTAAGCATGAACATTATATCTGGATCTTGTTTACTGCGAGACGGTTACTCTTTTAAGTCCGAGAATAAAGGTTGTTCGATTTATATGAGTAATATCTTTTATGGTAATGCACCTGAGATGAATGGTTTATTCTTATTGAATCTTGATAGTAGTGATACACATGTTCACAACATAGATGCTAAACGAATAAAATTGAATGATAATTCTACATACATGTGGCACTGTCGTCTTGGTCACATTGGAGTGAAGCGTATGAAGAAACTCCATTCAGATGGACTTGTTGAATCACTTGAAAGATGCGAAGCATGTCTAATGGGAAAAATGACTAAGACTCCATTCTCTGGTACAATGGAGCAAGCTACAGACTTATTGGAAATAATACATACCGATGTGTGCGGTCCAATGAGTGTAGCATCGCGTGGTGGATATCGTTATGTTCTCACTTTCACGGATGACTTAAGTAGATATGGGTATGTCTACTTTATGAAACATAAGTCCGAAACTTTCGAGAAGTTTAAGGAATTTCAAAGTGAAGCGGAAAATCATCGTAACAAGAAGATTAAGTTTTTGTGTTCTGACCGCGGAGGTGAATATCTGAGTTATGAGTTTGGCATGCATTTAAAGAAATGTGGAATACTTTCGCAGTTGACACCGCCGGGAACACCACAGCGTAATGGTGTGTCCGAACGTCGTAATCGAACTCTCTTAGATATGGTTCGTTCTATGATGTCTCTTACAGATTTACCGCTATCATTTTGGGGCTATGCTTTAGAGACAGCCGCATTCTAAATAGGGCACCATCTAAATCCGTTGAAACGACACCGTACGAATTTTGGTTTGGAAAGAAACCTAAGTTGTCGTTCCTTAAAGTTTGGGGTTGCGAAGCATATGTAAAGAAGTTACAACCTGATAAGCTAGAACCCAAAGCGGAGAAATGCATCTTCATAGGATACCCTAAAGAAACAATTGGGTATACCTTCTATCATAGATCCGAAGGCAAAGTTTTCGTTGCCAAGAATGGATCCTTTCTTGAGAAGGAGTTTCTCTCGAAGGAGGTGACTGGAAGGAAAGTAGAACTCGATGAGGTTATTGAACCTTCTCTCGGATTTGAGAGTAGCGCAGCACCAGAAGATGTTTTTGTGCCGCCTACACCAATTGGAGAGGAAGCTAATGATGATGATCATGAAACTTCAAATGAAGTTACTGCTGAACCTCGTAGGTCAACGAGGGTTCGTACCACTCCTGATTGGTATGACTCTGCCTTGAACGTCATGTTGGTGGACAACGTTGATGACCCTGCGACGTATGAAGAAGCTATGGTGAGCCCAGATTCCGACAAATGGCTCGAAGCCATGAAATCTGAAATGGGATCCATGTACCAAAACCAAGTGTGGACTTTGGTGGACTTACCGGATGACCGTAAGGCTGTCGAGAACAAATGGATTTTCAAGAGAAAAACAGATGTTGATGGTAATGTTACCGTCTATAAAGCTCGACTTGTCGCGAAAGGGTTCTGACAAATTCAAGGAGTTGACTATGATGAGACATTCCCACCAGTAGCGAAGCTAAAGTCAGTGAGGATTTTGTTAGCAATTGCTGCACATTTCGATTATGAGATTTGGCAGATAGATGTCAAAACGGCGTTCCTTAATGCTGACATTGAGGAAGAGTTGTATATGGTACAACCCAAGGGTTTTGTCGATCCTAAAGATGCTGACAAGGTATGCAAACTTCAGCGCTCCATTTATGGACTAAAGCAAGCATCCCGGAGTTGGAATCAACGTTTTGATAAAGTAATCAAAAACTTTGGGTTTATACAAACTGATGGAGAAGCTTGTATTTACAAGAAAGTGAGTGGAAGCTCTGTAGCATTCCTAGTACTATATGTAGATGACATATTGTTGATTGGGAATGATATAGAACTTCTTAATAGCGTCAAAACCTATTTGAATAATAGTTTTTCAATGAAGGATCTTGGCGAAGCGGCATATATTCTAGGCATCAAGATTTATAGAGATAGATCAAGACGCCTAATAGCGCTTTCACAAAGTACATACTTAGACAAAGTTCTAAAGAAGTTTAGAATGGAAGAGAGCAAGAAAGGGTTCGTGCCCATGTTGTCAGGTAAGACCTTGAGTAAGACTCAAAGTCCAGCTACGGCAGAAGATAGAGTGAAAATGAATAATATTCCCTATGCCTCGGCCATAGGTTCTATCATGTATGCCATGCTGTGTACAAGACCGGATATAGCACATGCTGTTAGTTTGACTAGCAGATATCAAAGTGATCCTGGAATGGAGCACTGGACAGCGGTCAAGAATATCCTAAAGTACCTAAATAGGACTAAGGATATGGTTCTTTCTTATGGAGGTGATGAACAGCTTGTTGTAAACGGTTACACCGATGCTAGTTGGAACACCGATCCGGATGACTCGAAGTCACAGTCGGGATACGTATTTATTTTGAATGGTGCTGCAGTGAGCTGGAGGAGTGCGAAGCAAAGCGTTGTGGCAAAATCTTCAACTGAATCGGAATACATAGCTGCTTCGGAGGCTGCACAAGAAGCCATATGGATGAAGGAATTCATTACTGAACTTGGCATGGTTCCCAGTGCGTTGGACCCGATGGCCATCTACTGTGACAACACAGGTGCCATAGCTAATGCACAGGAGCCAAGGTCACATAGCAAGTTGAAGCACATCAAGCTACGTTTCCACGCTATTCGCGAGTATGTCCGAGATGGTGACATAAAGATTTGCAAAGTACACACTGATCTGAATGTGGCAGATCCGTTGACTAAACCTCTCCCTAGGGCAAAGCATGACCAACACCAGAACGCCATGGGTGTTCGGTATATTACCATGTAATCTGGATTATTGACTCTAGTGCAAGTGGCAGACTGTTGGAGATATGCCCAAGAGGCAATAATAAAAGTGGTTATTATTATATCTTTGTGTTTATGATGAATGTTTACATCCCATGCTATAATTGTATTATTAGGAAACACTAATACTTGTGTGTTTTGTAAACATATAAGAGTCCCTAGTAAGCCTCTTGTTGAACTAGCTTGTTGATTAATTGATGATCATGGTTTCCTGATCATGGACATTAGGATGTGATTAATAACAAGGTTATATCATTAGGAGAATGATGTGATGGACACACACCCATAGTAAGCGTAGCATAAGATCAAGTCATTAAGTTCGTATTGCTATAAGCTTTTAAATGCATAGTAACCTAATCCTTTGACCATGAGGTTGTGTTAATCACCATCACCGGATGGGTACTTTGATGACATCAAACACCGCTTCGTAACTGGGTGGTTATAAAGGTGTCATTGGGTATTCTGAAAGTATGTGTTGAAGCGCATGGACCAAGATTGGGATTTGTCCATCCATATGACGGATAGATATGCTCTGGGCCCTCTCGGTGGAATGTCATCTAGTTAGCTTGCAAGTATGTGACTGGGTCACAAGAGATGACATAACATGGAACGAGTAAAGAGTACTTATCAGTAACGAGGTAGAACTAGGTATGGAGATACCGACGATCAAACCTCGGATAAGTATAGTATCGCGAGACAAAGGGAATTGGTTTCGTATGTAAATGGTTCTATCGATCATGAAGTCATCGTTGAGTATGTGGGAGCCATTATGGATCTCCAGGTCCCGCTGATGGTTATTGATAGGAGATGTGTCTCTGTCATGTCTACATATTCACGAACCGTAGGGTGACACACTTAAGGTTCAAAGTTGTTTTAAGTAGATATGGAATGTGCGTTGGAGACCGAATGTTGTTCGGAGTCTCGGATTGGATCCGGGACATCACGAGGAGATCCGGAATTTTCCGGAGAATAAGATTCATATATTGGGGATCATTTTCTGAGTTAGGAAATGTTCCGGAGTATTTGTATGAGGATTCTAGAAGGTTTCGGAATGTTCCGGAAGGTTCTAGAAGATTTCTTGGAGTTTGCTTGAAAACCAAGAAAGGGATCAAGGAGTCCTTGTGGGGCAAGACAAGGAGTCGTGGGGGAGGAGGACTCCTCCCCCCTCCCCAATCCGCCAGCCAAGGAGGGAGGGGAGTCCTACTAGGACTCCCCCTCCCCATGGCGCCTCCCCCCTTTAAATAGAGGGGTGGGGGCGCCACCCCCGGCTCTCCTCCACTACTCCAATCCTAGCCGCCTCTCTCCTCATTCTCTCTTCTGCTCAGGCTTAGGCGAAGCCCTGCAGAATTCTCTACTCCACCACCACCACCACGCCGTCGTGCTGCTGGGATTCCGTGGAGAAGATCTACTACCTCTGCTGCTCGCTGGAACGAGGAGAGGAAGGTCTGCTTCGACTCCGCACGTGTGACCGACTACGGAAGCGCTGCCGGAACGCAGCGCCGGAAGGATCGTCCACTCGATCTTGAGATCGGCAAGTGATCGACTACATCAACCACGAGATCCAATCTCGTAACGCTTTAGGATCTACAAGGGTTAGTACAGATCTATCTCGTTGCACATGTCTAATAGATTAGATCTTGGCTTTTATCTAGATTAGATCTGGGTTTTGTTCGTTCTTGCGGTAGAATTTTTTTGTTTTTCATGCTACGAACCCATCAAAAAGACAGTAAGAATAAATGCAGCAAGTGGACCAATCCTTTATGCAGCAAAGGACAAGCCGGTTGTATTACTTAAGATGACCAAACATTCTCGAGGACACATGGGAAGACTGTCAAGTGCTTTCGCTTCATATAGTTGATTAATCTTCTCTAGCTTGCTAAGTGTTGTGTGGGTGAACCTGTGCTAATGTACTGACCTTCCTAGGACTAATACATACTTGTGATTATACCCCTTGCAAACATCCGTAAGTACAAGAAAGTAATTAAGGTAGAAACGTAACCACAACTTTAAACTCTAAGACCCTTATGTCCCTTGTGCAATGGTTTCCTAACGGGGGTTCAGGTTTCTATCACTCCGGCAACCCCTACGATTAGTAGCCAAATAAACAATGCATTCCCCTAGGCCCATATAGGTGAAGGTCACGTAGTCGACGTTCACATGACACCACTAGAAGAAGTACACCACAACTTAAATATCAAACTATTGAATCTTTCTCAACACAATTCCACTATTAACAACATGACTTCTCCCATGTCCTCAAGAACAAAATGAACTACTGACAAGACATCATATGGATCATGATCATAGATGGAATAATGGTGTATAACAATCTAAACATAAACAATAATTCAAAGGTTCACTCAATAGCATCAACTACAAAGAGTAATCAACACCGGGAAAGTTTCCCCTATGAACTATGCAAGATTCAACGCAATTGTTACAACAATATGGAGATGGTGATGAGGGTGTTGATGGTGATGATGGTGGTGGTGATGATGATGATCCCGATGAAGTCCGGCTTGTTGGTGGTGTTGATGGCGACGATCTCCCCTCTCCGGGGAGGAATTCCCCCGGCAGAAATCTGTCTGCCGGAGAGATCTTTCACTCTCGGTGTTTTCTGCCCCACAGAGGCGGCAGAATCTTTCTGTGGTCTCCCTCCGAGTCTTAGGGTTTCGGGAGGATAATATACGCTGGAGAGGAGTGCCAGGGGTGGACCAGGGCAGCCACACCACCTAGTGGCGCGGCCAAGGGTGGCCCGCGCCAGGGGGTAGTGTGGGCCCCATGTGGCCCATCTCCAGCCCCCCTTCTGGCTTCCTTCGTCTTCTGGAAAAATAGGTTTTTCCGTATATTTTCCCGGATTTTCTGATCTTCACGAATTTTGCCTCCAAACAACACCTTTTCCATCAGAATCCTGACTGCATCGGTCCATGCTCCAAAAGTCATCAACCATGCACAAACAGATGAAATAACATAAGTATCACCTCTCAATATGAACTATATCAATGAATAACAGTGAATTATGATATATAATAGTGATGCAAAATGGACGTATCAAGACCTGATCAACCTTGTTAACAAAAGGATTTCATTGAACAAAACAATGTTTTCACCGTGATTATCTCCGTTTACTTTTATTCTATCCATTTTAGTTTTGCTTTCGTTTAGTTTTCTTTGTTGTTAGTTGCTTGCATGTTAGAGTGTCTTAAAATTCCTGTAGTTCTAGCCTTGTTTTTGTCGTTGCATCATTTCCAAAAAAAAAACTGTCTGTCAGAAAATCATTCTTCTATACCTAAAAAATGCCCAAAAATAAAGTGTCTCGAAAAATTCCAGAAAATTCATATTAAATTTTTACGTGAAAAAGGGGCAGAGGAGTGCCTGGAAGGTACCAGGGGGACCCACCAGGCAGGCACACCACCTGGTGGCGCGACCTGCCTTGGGTGGCGCCATGCCATGGTGTGGGCCACCCTGGCCCTCCACTAACTCTCTCACCTGCCACTTTCTTCTCTCTCCCGAGCAAACTCCAATCCATTGCTCAAAATCATGTTCTTGCTGTGCTTGCTCTTGATTTTTTCGATCTCCTTGCTTAGCCCATCTTTGTTGCTGAAATTTGGAGCATTTGTTCTCCGGTATGTGACTCCTCCCCTTGTCCAAGTAGATTTGTGTTTAGTGGATTATATCTTGAGTATTTTTCTACTATAGGTGACAGGTTATGAGAGCTTGTAAGCTTCTTTGATGCTTAGAGATATAGTTTTGATGCATGTTTAGGCCTCTTACAAGTCCCTATGAGTAGTACCCTTCTCTATATTCACTTTGCAATCACGTGTTTAATAGGTGTTTACATTTCAGAATAGAAGATGAATGAGCATCAACTAAACCAACATGAACTATGGGTGCCTGAGGTTATGAAGGTCCACCGGGAGGAGGAAGTTTTTCCTTCCATTTATCCATGCCCTGAGTTCATGAGAGCTGCAGGAATTCTCCAAGATTTCCACACTTTGGTTTCTAATGCAGGGTTGGAGCACTTTTTGGAAGATGAACCTTGTCAATTTGTGAAGCTAACCATGTCTGTGGTGCAGGACTTTCAATTTAGCTACTCTTTGCCTAACCCCATGGTCCACTACAAAATTTACAATATTGTTGTCGACCTTTCTCTCGATGACTTTTGTGGAGCTATTAAGGTACCTCAGTGGGGATCATGTGGAAGGATTAAAGAGCGACCTGCACCACTCATGGATTTATACACAGAAATTTGCCAAGGGAGCAGTTTCTCGAAGGAGAGTGGAAAAATCTGTAACATTCATCTCCCCTCCATTCGCTACTTTGCCTACTTTATTGCCAAGTGTGTTCTTGCTAGGAAAACTGCCAATAAGTTATCTTCTTATGATCTAGCATTCACCTCTGCTGCTCTTAAACGAGATAGGTCTTACAATTTGGGTGCTTTGATAGCTTTCCGTCTTGCTGCTAACCGCGAGAAAGGTGGAATTTGTGGAGGCCTCATTGCCTCTCATTTATTAGCTTTGCATGGTTTAGTGCCTCATCATCTAGACCTACAGTTTCCCATAGAAAGGCTTGATTTTAACTCCATGATACAGCATAAATTTGT
Source organism: Avena eriantha (assembly GCA_910589775.1). NCBI lineage: Eukaryota > Viridiplantae > Streptophyta > Magnoliopsida > Poales > Poaceae > Avena > Avena eriantha. Next base: position 495,939,572 of record OU342741.1, on the reverse strand, counting down.
TTCCTCGTGGGCTAGTTTGAGTGAGCTGTCTTATGAAATAACCTTTCTCAAAGCTGGTTGGAGCAAGAGCAAGTCCGGGCGTGTTGTTCTTTTGCCTGCACCTGTTTTGTTTAACCTTCATAACAGGGTAGGGTGGTCACTCACTGAGGAAGAACTTGACACATACTTGGGATAGCTCTCCCAATAGGAGCAGGATACTGGAAGGGAGGTCATGGATGATTCGGTCCAGCCCTCGAATGAGGGGGAGTCTTCATATCAGCAACCTGTTTATGATTGGGGAGCTTCTTCTTCTTCCCACGAGCCCAACTACGACCATTCTTATCATGATCCTCTTGCTTGGAACCCTTACCCGTATCTGGATTGACACCCACTTAGGCCAAAAGCCTAAGCTTGGGGGGAGGTACGCCAACATCGCACTCATCTTCCTATCATGTTGCGTTGGTACTTTGTATATTCATGTTTCGTACTCTTTTTAGTTTTCGTTCTTTCTTTGCTTTTGCTTTCTAAAACACAACAAGACCAAAAATATTTCTGTTGTTTCTCTTTGTTTGCTTCTTCCTCTTTTGCCTTGGTTTGCTTTTCCCTTTTGCTTTGTTTGAACTATTCGAAAAACCCAAAAAAAATTTGCTTTGCTTGTTTTTCCTTTTTGGTTCTTGCTTTAAAAAAATCGAAAACACCAAAAATATTTGTCGTTCTCCTTTGTGAGTTTTCTATAGGGTTCAGCAGTCCTCAGTGGATATTGGTTTCATATTATTATTCAGGCCACACAAGTGAAGAGCAATAACGAGGATTAATGACAACTTGAGGTGTGGTAAGAGGCTGGTAACGAACTCTATTTGTTTTCATTTTTGTACATATACTCATAATTATGGGTGTGCTTAGTCTGTTTGTGTAGGGTGTATGTTATCTTTGGATGCTTAGTAGTTCTTGCTTTCATATGATTAGTCCCAGCTTGCTAATAGTTTGTAGCATGTCATATGAATGTTTGCTTGCATTACTCTACTCATAACTTGGTATGACACTGTGGTATCCTCCTCTGGATGTTTCATTTGAATTGACTTGGCACATGCTCACGCATGCATATGACTGAAATAATCAGTTAAGCCTTGTTGAACTATTTTGCCTTGAGGGTCTTGAATCACTTTCATGCCATGATTAGTCCTGTTTTGTTGCAAGCATGATTATGGCAGCTATTGCTCTCTCGTTTGTCGCTTCCTTACTATTGCTAGCTGATACATTGCAAATGTATCTATAATTTTTGATGTTCCATGCTTAGTTTTATCCACTTTCTTGTGTTTTGTCCACACTTTGGAGTACTTTTCATATGATTTCTTGGACTAACCTATTAACAAGAGCCACAGTGCTAGCTGCCTGTTTTCTGCTGTTTTTGGTTCCGGGAAAGTCAGAAAATGAATATTCTCGGAATTGGACGGGACAAAAGCCAAAGTGCCTATTTTCCGGAAGTCATCAAATGCCAGAATACGAGATGGAGAGGGGCCAGAGGGAGGCCACACCACCTGGCCATGCGGCCAGGCTTGGCCCGCGCCAGGGGGTGGTGTGGCCAGCCCAGGCACCCCCTCGGCCTCCCCTTCCGCCTATAAGATGCCCTCGGGACGAAAACCCTAAGTACCCGATCAAAAATCCACGAAAGAGTCTATAGCCGCCGTCATCTCCATCCCTAGATCGGGAGGGATCCGAAGGTCTTCCCGGCACCCTGCCGGAGAGGGGAATTCACCTTGGAGGCCTTCTTCATCACCATGCAAGCCTCCGGTGTGATGCGTGAGTAGTTCATCCTTGGACTACGGATCCATGTAGTAGCTAGATGGCTGGTTCTCCTCCTTTGTGCTTTCATGTTTAGATCTTGTGAGCTCCGTTCATGATCAAGATCATCTATTTGTAATTCTGCATGTTGTGTTTGTGGGGATCCGATTGATATTGAGATGCTATTTCAGATTGATTATTGATTCTATCATGTCTTTGTTATTTGTGATCTTGCATGCTTTCCGTTGTTAGTAGCTATCTTGGCCAAGTAGATGCTAGAAACTCCAAGAGTTAGTATTTATGCTCGATAGTGGGTTCATGCCTCTAGTAATCTAGGGAAGTGACAGAAATCTCTAAGGTACTAGATGTGATGTTGCTACTAGGGATAAAACAACAATACATTGTTCATAGAACAATCATATTGTTTACTTTACACGCAGTTCGTAAAGCAATAATCTGTTGCTTGCAACTTAATACTGGAGGGGGTTCGGATGATAACCTAAAGGTGGATTATTAGTCATAGATGCAGTTGGATGGCGGTCTATGTATAATGTTGTAATGCCCAATCAAGTCTCAAAGGAGTCAAGATGATTAGTATATGCATGTATTGCTTTCTCGATGTTTGTCAATTGCCCCGCTGTAATTTGTTCACCCAGCATGTTATCTATCTTAAGGAGAGCCACCTCTAGTGAACTATGGATCCTGGTCCTTTTTCTTTACATACAATCTACAATCTTTTACTGCTTTGTGTTTACTTTCTTCATACTATTACTTCTTTCCAGTCGATACGTTTAATCCTTTGTTTTCCACAAAACACGGTGAGATTGACAACCTCATCGCAAGTTGGGGACAAAGTTCTGTGGCTGTGTTGTGCAGGTCTCCACGTTGCTACTAGCACCGGCAGTGCGCCCTGCCAAGGCTCAGCTAGCAACACCTTTGGGGTGTTTCCTTGCTCCTACTGGTTCGATTAAACCTTGGTTTCATAACCGAGGGAAACTTGATGTTGTGCTCATCATACCTTCCTCTTGGGGTTCCCAACGAGCTCTGCATCAACACCACACCAGCACTTTTCTGGCGCCGACACTGAGCCATCAAGCATTTTTCTGGCGCCGTTGCCGGGGAGTCAAGGACATCTTCACAAGGGGAGTTCCTCATAACCAATATCTTTACTTTGTTATTTTTGTTTTGCTTAGTTTCTTTTTGCTTTGTTTGCTTGTTTCTTTATTCAAAAACACAAAAAAAATTAGTTTTACTAGTTTACTTTCTTATTTGAAAACACACAAAAATGACTACTCTTGAAAACACTAAGTTGTGTGACTTCACTAGCACCAACAACAATGATTTTATGAGCACACATATTGCTCCACCTGTGCCTAAAGATACTTTCTTTGAGATAAAACCTGCTTTAGTCAATCTTGTTATGAGAGAACAATTTTCTAGTATTGGTAATGAAGATGCTTCTTCCCATCTAAATAACTTTGTTGAACTTTGTGAGATGCAAAAGCATAGGGATATATATGGTGATATTATTAAGCTGAAATTGTTTCCTTTCTCTTTGAGAGGAAAAGCTAAAGAATGGTTGAATTCCTTAACTAGGAATAGTATTGATTCTTCGACTAAGTGCAAAGATGCTTTCATTGGAAAATATTATCGTCCTGCTAAGATTATATCTATGAGAAGTGAAATAATGAAGTTTAAACAATCTGATAATGAGCATGTTGCTCAAGCTTGGGAAAGAAGGAAATCTTTGGTTAAGAATTGTCCCACTCATGGACTGACTGCTTGGATGATCATCCAAACTTTTTATGCAGGATTGAACTATTCTTCAAGGAACCTATTGGATTCTGCTTCTAGAGGTACCTTTATGACCATCACTTTGGGTGCTGCAACAAAACTTCTGGACAATATGATGGTTAATTATTCTGAATGGCATACTCAGAGAGCTCCACAAGGTAGGAAGGTCAATTCTATTGAGGAAACCTCCTCCTTGAGTGATAAGATTGATATATTATGTCTATGCTTGTGAATGGGAAAGCCCATATTGATCCAAATAATGTTCCTTTAGCCTCTTTGGTTGCTCAAGAAGAGCAAGTTGATGTGAACTTCATAAGAAACAACAACTTTGGCAATAATGCTTATAGGAGTAATTTTGGTAACAATAATTATAAGCCATATCCTCCCAACAATGGTAATTCTTATGGAAATTCTTACAACAATAATAGGAGTGCTCCCTTTGAACTTTAAGTTATGCTTAAAGACTTTATTAGTAAACAAACTGCTTTCAATAAAACTATTGAGGAAAAACTCTCTAATGCTAAAAGAAATATAGCATCTTTGGCTGAAGCTCAATATTCTTTGAATAAAATGGCTGCTAAACCTGAAACTAATGATAATCCCTTTGCAGCTACCAATGCTGTACAAGTAAGAATTGATGAAAATGTTAGACTATTAGCTGAATTACATGCTAAGTGGGAAAGAGAAGATGAAATTGCTAGAAACATTAGTGTTTCTACTATTACCACCACTAGTGTTGAGGCTAGTAATAGTTCTACTACTTTAGATGATAAATTTGATTTTGATCTTGATGGTTGCAATATCTCTGAAGTTATTAAGTTCCTACAAAAGCTTGCTAAAATTCCTAATGCTAGTGCTATGAACATGGCCTTTACAAAACACATTACTAATGCTCTCATAAAGATTAAAGAAGAAAAGATGAAACATAAAGCTTCTATTCCTATAAAAACAAGAAGATGGTTGGGAACCCATCATTAATAGGAAAGTGAATGACTTTGATTTCAAAGCTTTATGTGATATTGATAGTAGTGTTTCTATTATGCCTAGAAGGATTTATGATATGCTTGATTTGCCTCCTCTTGAAGATTGTTATTTGAATGTCCCACTTGATGATAATGCTAAAAAGAAACTCATGGGGAGTCTTAATGATGTTCTTATTATGGTTAACAATGCCCATGTCCCTGTTGATTTCTATGTTTTGGATGTTGAATGCAATGCTTCTTGTCCTATTACTTTGGGAAGACCTTTTCTTAGAACTATTGGTACCATCATTGATATGAAAGAAGGCACCATTAAATATCAAATCCCACTCAAGAAAGGTATAGAACACTTCCCTAAAAAGAGAGAGAAGATTTCTTTTGCTTCTCCTATGAAAACAAAATTTGGTCTTAATGCTTCTTCATTTGAGAACACTTGATTCTTTTTCTTGCTTCTTATGCCTAACTTAAAGGCGTTAAAGAAAAGTACTTATTGAGAGATAACACAAAAGATTTAGATGAGTCTTAGATGTTATCACCTCTGTAATAACCTATCCCTATCCTTTTTATTTGCTTTTTGTGCCAAGAGTAACCTCTAATGAGAGAGAAGTAATGATTGGGAAAGTTGTTGTCCCGAAACAGATTTCTGTGCTTCACCGTAAAAATTCTAAAATCTCTGAACGTCTTTTTGAGGCGTGAAGTTTTGTGCTTCTGCCCCAGGTTGTTATCTAACTTTCGTTAGTTCAACACTTTTTGATTTGAGCAACAGAAGGTCTTCGAAAAAATTGTCTTTACCTGCTTGTCTGTTTTGACAGATTTCTGCCATTTTCTGCATTTGCTTCTTATTGGTTCCTTTTTGAGTTCTTTTGGGGGAATTGAGATTTTTGAGGGAAGTGATACATTAGCTAGTGTTCTAGTGGAAGTTTATTAGTGTTAGAACTGAACCTTAAGACTTATTTATCTTGAGTGCACTAATGTTGCTAATAAAGATTGTGTGAAGTTTTGTATGAAGGAAGAATTTCAGGTGTATGGAAGGAATGAGTAATGAGATGAAGGATGGACTAAAGCTCAAGCTTGGGGATGCCACGCGTGTCACCCCAAGAAATATCCAAGAAGTACAAGCGTCAAAGCTTGGGGATGCCCAAGGCATCCCCTTTTTCATCAATAAAAATCTCAGGTTTCTTCCAAACGCTTCATTTTTATTGTTTCATGCACAGTTGTGTTGTTCTTGGAGCGTCTTCTTTTTCATTTTCGTTTTGGTTTTTCGTTTTGCTTGGTTTGCTTAGTTTGCTGAACAAATTGGTTGGACCCCCTCTTTCTTACATTGGTTTGCAAATAGTTTGGTTTGGTTTGGAAAAGAGTAGGAAAGTTCATGCTTATGTGGTAAAAAGAGCTCGTTTTTGACTGTGGCCTATGCTCTGTCATGACATTCTTGATATTGTTTTGGCTTTATGATTAGTATTCTTTGTTGTATCATGACTTGTTATAAAAAATTGATATTGCTTAATGTTCCTTGGATGAATCATGCGTTGTTTTAGCATATTAAAGGATAGTATAGTGGTATTCTCCTTTGATGCTTTATTTGGGTTGACTTGGCGCATGCTCACACCATGTTATGACTATCTCAAGTCACCATAGCCTTTATGATCCTTTAGTTTTCAACTTGTAGTATCACTTTATGATTTGATCAATGATGTTTTGTCGCTCTGCATGATTATGGCCATTATTGCTCTCTTAGTTTGTCACTCCTAGTCTTTTGCTAGCCTCCACAACCAAGTATGAGTTCCACTCATGCATCCAACTCCTTAAACCAAGTTATTCCAAAGATTCCACCATACCTACCTACTAGCTTATGCTATTCTAAGTATATTCATGCTTTTGTTTACCTTCCAAATTAAACTTGTTATGAGAAAACTAGTGATTAAAGCTCTCACGAACTTGATGGCACACTTTACTTTTCTTCCCTTAATAAACTTGAACCATTGTGTCGTCTATGTTGTATATGCTTGCACTTATTTGTTGGGAATTAGCAGAACCATGCTTTCATGGGGAACGCTTTTAACATTGCAGTTGGTACTTGTACCTAGTTGATATCATGCTCTTTTGTATATGGATGTCGTCGGTGTGAAATGAAAGGGGAGCTTGTAAGTCCATGGAGTTATGTATATGTGTTAGAGAAATGACTAGGCCGCTGGTTTAATCCATGCTGACATGGTGGAAACCTGCAGCGTAACCATAATGAGTTGTCTATGAAGCATTCTTCTTATAAAAAAGAGTCCTATATTGAGAAAAAAGAGAAAAGAAAAAAAAGAGATTATGAAAAGAGGAAAGAGAGAAAAAAGCACCATATTCCCATGGTAAATAAGAAGATTGCTGAGATGCTCGTTGTCTGCTTGCCTTGTCATTTTGATATGGGGATTCTTCCGTATCATCGGGCAAGGGGTACCCCGTTGGCGGTTCTCTATGATACACATGTACTTACAATGACAAGAACTTACCGGTGACTAAACTTGAGTAGCATGAGGAGCGGCCCTCGTATACAAGGGACATGAGATTTCTGACTTATACTTTGTCAAGCATGTACACCATAGTTCGTTCACTTTAACCTTAATCACTTCAAGATGCTTATGATAGGGGCAATGAGAGCTGAAAGCTATAAGTACCATAATTTTTGGAAGCTCTTTATGAGACTTGAATCCCTACTTCCTTTTATAAAAAGGCCTTTCTTCCACCATTATATTGAGTCTCCACCTTCTAACTTTATGCACCTACTTTGAGAGCATAGTGGCCATTCTTAGTTCTATGTGCATTGTCCCAAGACTAGTTGATTGATGCATAACTTGATATTGCTTGCTTTAAACTATTTGTATCTAGTCACTCTTATGAACTTTGAAGGTGTCCTATGCAATTTATATTTGCTACTCTATGAGGGACAAGCTGAATACTATTATGCTATCCTTTATTTATGTGAAACAAACAAACGTCTTGCAAATCATTGTTATTCATGAATCTTTTGTTTGTGCCTTTTCATGTTGCATCATAGTTTCTTTGTCTTATTGCTAGAACTTTGTCTTTCATGTTATGATTGAAGTACTATGATCCCAGCTTTGAATGTTTTGCAAATACTTTGATCAAGTCTTTGATGGTGCATGTCACCTTAAAAATTATTCTTTCTTTTTAACACTTACCTACTCAAGGACGAGCAGGAGTTAAGCTTGGGGATGTTGATACATTGCAAATGTATCTATAATTTTTGATGTTCCATGCTTAGTTTTATCCACTTTCTTGTGTTTTGTCCACACTTTGGAGTACTTTTCATATGATTTCTTGGACTAACCTATTAACAAGAGCCACAGTGCTAGCTGCCTGTTTTCTGCTGTTTTTGGTTCCGGGAAAGTCAGAAAATGAATATTCTCGGAATTGGACGGGACAAAAGCCAAAGTGCCTATTTTCCGGAAGTCATCAAATGCCAGAATACGAGATGGAGAGGGGCCAGAGAGAGGCCACACCACCTGGCCATGCGGCCAGGCTTGGCCCGCGCCAGGGGGTGGTGTGGCCAGCCCAGGCACCCCCTCGGCCTCCCCTTCCGCCTATAAGATGCCCTCGGGACGAAAACCCTAAGTACCCGATCAAAAATCCACGAAAGAGTCTATAGCCGCCGTCATCTCCATCCCTAGATCGGGAGGGATCCGAAGGTCTTCCCGGCACCCTGCCGGAGAGGGGAATTCACCTTGGAGGCCTTCTTCATCACCATGCAAGCCTCCGGTGTGATGCGTGAGTAGTTCATCCTTGGACTACGGATCCATGTAGTAGCTAGATGGCTGGTTCTCCTCCTTTGTGCTTTCATGTTTAGATCTTGTGAGCTCCGTTCATGATCAAGATCATCTATTTGTAATTCTGCATGTTGTGTTTGCGGGGATCCGATTGATATTGAGATGCTATTTCAGATTGATTATTGATTCTATCATGTCTTTGTTATTTGTGATCTTGCATGCTTTCCGTTGTTAGTAGCTATCTTGGCCAAGTAGATGCTAGCAACTCCAAGAGTTAGTATTTATGCTCGATAGTGGGTTCATGCCTCTAGTAATCTGGGGAAGTGACAGAAATCTCTAAGTTACTAGATGTGATGTTGCTACTAGGGTGAAAACAATAATGCTTTGTTCATAGAATAATCGTATTGTTTACTTTACACGCAGTTCGTAAAGCAATAATATGTTGCTTGCAACTTAATACTGGAGGGGGTTCGGATGATAACCTGAAGGTGTATTATTAGTCATAGATGCAGTTGGATGGCGGTCTATGTATAATGTTGTAATGCCCAATCAAGTCTCAAAGGAGTCAAGATGATTAGTATATGCATGTATTGCTTTCTTGATGTTTGTCAATTGCCCCGCTGTAATTTGTTCACCTAGCATGTTATCTATCTTAAGGAGAGCCACCTCTAGTGAACTATGGATCTCGGTCCTTTTTCTTTACATACAATCTACAAACTTTTACTGCTTTGTGTTTACTTTCTGCAAACTATTACTTCTTTCCATTCGATACGTTTAATCCTTTGTTTTCCGTAAAACACGGTGAGATTGACAACCTCATCGCAAGTTGGGGACAAAGTTCTGCGGTTGTGTTGTGCAGGTCTCCACGTTGCTACTAGCACCGGTAGTGCGCCCTGCCAAGGCTTAGCTAGCAACACCTTTGGGGTGTTTCCTTGCTCCTACTGGTTCGATTAAACCTTGGTTTCATAACTGAGGGAAACTTGCTGCTGTGCTCATCATACCTTCCTCTTAAGGTTCCCAACAAGCTATACATCAACATCGCACCAGCACTTTTCTGGCGCCGACACTGAGGCATCACTAGCCTTCACTTTCACTGAGTATGTTTTACTCATGTTTCCAACTCCCTAAAACCAAATATTGCCAAAGTGTCCATCATACCTACCTATTAGCATCATTTGCTATTTTCGTGCATATCCAATATGCCTTGTTTTCTTCCGAATAAAATGTTTGCTTGTTATGAGAAAGTTAGTTAGTAAAGCTCTCACGAACCTTATGGCACACTTTATTTCCTGCACTTAATAAACCTGAACCATTGTGACTGTCCATGAAAGTTATATTCTTGCAAATTATAGGCTGGAGATTAGAAGAACCATGCTGTCACCGGGAACGCTTTCAACACTTGTAAATATATACCCAGTTGATACCATGCTCTTTTGTTTGCGGATGTCGTCGGTGTGAAATAATAGGGGAGCTTGTAAGTCCATGGAGTTATGTATGTGTGTTACAGAAACGCCTGGGCCCCCGGTCTAATCCATGTCCTCATGGTGGAAACCTGCAGTGTAACCATAATGATATCTATGAAGCATTCTTCTTATAAAAAAAGAGAGATGGCTATTGAGAAAAACAAAAAAAAGAGATTTATGAAAAGAGGAAAGAGAGAAAAAGGCACCATTTTCCCATGGTAAATAAGAAGATTGCTGAGATACTCATTGTCTGCTTGCCTTGTCATTTTGATATGGGGATTCTTCCGTGTCATTGGGCAAGAGGTACCCCGTTGGCGGTTCTCTATGATACGCACGTATTTACGATGACAAGAACTTACCGGTAACTAAAGTTGAGTAGCATGAGGAGCGACCCTCGTACTCAAGGGACATGGGATTTCCAGTTTATAGTCTATCAAGCATATAACACAGATTGGACCTCACTTTCACCTTAACCATATTAAAGATGCTTATGATAGGGGCAATGAGAGTTCAAAGCTAACGAGTACCATACTTTCAGCATTTGGAAGCCTTTCAAACTATTCAAAACCTTTTCATTTTCTTGTTGAGTCTCCACATATGAGCACTTTCTTTAGAGCATAGTTGTCATTCTTAGTGTAATGTGCTTGTCTCAAAACTTGATTATTTGTGTTATGACTTTGATCCTTGTATCTTTGATATCTTTACTTCTAGTCTTCACCTGAACTTCAGAGGTGCCTTGGCTCATAATCAAAGGCAAGCGAGATGCCACTCTATCATACCTTGTTATGAGCATTGTAATGTTGCTTATGTTTATGCTTCATGCTACTTATTATTTTTGAGTTGGAATCTCTCCATAGCTTGCAATGCTTATTAAGTAAACTTAGTTGCATACTCCTTATTATGAACTGTCTAAGTAGTTGATCACATGCTGAGAATATATACATCATATGAAGCAAATGTGTTCGTGAAAATTCTTTTATCGCACTCAGTTTTCAACTGAATTGCTTGAGGACAAGCAATAATCTAAGCTTGGGGGGAGTTGATACGTCCAAAACGTATCTACTTTCCCGAACACTTTTGCCATTGTTTCTCTTCTAAACTTGTGTGATTTGGATGCAACTAACGCGGACTGACGCTGTTTTCAGCAGAATTGCCTTGGTGTCTACTTTTTGTGCAGAAAATCAACTATTAGAAAAAATCCCGGAAAATATGCCAAAAATCCTATTTCACCAGAAGACTCCTGGAGCCAGAATACGAGACGGAGGGGGCCTGGGCCCAGGCTACACCACCTGGCCGTGCGGGCTAGCCCAGGCCGCGCCAGGGGGTGGTCTAGTCACCCCAGACACCCCCTCGGTCTCCCTCTTCGCCTATAAGATGCCTTCTGACCTAAAAACTCAGGGGAGGGTTCGACGTTTTTTTTAAAGGAGTTCCGCTCCACCGCCACCACCAGATTTCGTGAAACAGCACCAGAAACTCCGTTCTGGCACCCTGCCGAGACGAGGAATTGGAGGAGATCATCACCATCATCATCACCATCGCTTCTCCATCAACCATCTCTGTTTTCCCCATCTATGAGTGAGTAATCCCCACTGTAGGCTATGGGGATGGTAGGGATTGGATGAGATCGTTCATTTAATGGCATCAGATTGTTAGGGCATGGTGCCTAGTATCTTCTATTAGTGCTTTATGACTTTGTTGCGACTTGTTATGCTTAATGCTTGTCACTAGGGCCCGAGTGCCATGATTTCAGATCTGAACATGTTATTGATTCATTATGATAATATTGTTTATGGTCTTATCTGCAAGTTGTATACACACGTTGTTGTCCATAACTAATGGCCCCGAAGTGACAGAAATCGGGATAACCGGAGGGAATGGCTTTGATGTGAGGATCACATGTGTTCACGGAGTGTTAATGCTTTGCTCCGGTGCTCTATTAAAAGGAGCACCTTAATTGCTAGTAGTTCCCTAGAGGCCCCGCTGCAAACGGGCTGGCAGGACAAAAGATGTTGTGCAAGTTCTCATTGCGAGCACGTATCACTATATATGGAACACATGCCTAGGATTATCTAGTACTTGGATGTTTTATCTTATTTATCTATAATTGCCCTATGTTCTGATTGCTATGTGAATTGTCTTGTCCATGCAACGTCCGTCCATTCATCCCTATGCCTACCGCACTCGAATTCTACTGTTTACTACTATTGTTACTGCTGTCTTTACTTTACTACTGCTGCTACTTTACTATTCCTACTACAAAACTGTTGCTACTGATAAACTGCTGTGAGCAAGATTGTTTCCAGGTGCAGCCGAATTGACAACTCAGTTGTTAAGGCTTATAAATATTCTTTGGCTCCCCTTGTGTCGAATCAATAAATTGGGTTTCACTTCCCTCGAAAATACTGCGATACACCCTCTATACTTGTGGGTCATCAATGCAGCAGCAACCCGCCGATATTACTACATTGGTAGGGGCACTCCTGAAACCTGATGTTTCAGCCAATCGGCACTCGCATGTGCTGGTGGGTCCCACCCATGTGAGAGGAGTAGTAGTACTAGACTGGCAAGTTACAGCACGACTGACTAAGTTACGTACACTGACCAACCACATCCCCAACAAACGTGCGGACTGGATCTTGCGTCTAGTTGTGGGTGTGTGTTGAACAGCAACCTGCAGTTGTAGGAAGCAGAAGCTGAGAGCGACACGGATCAATGGGCTCCCCACCTCTTCTCTTCTTTCTACATTAACCGCCCCCCTTGAGAGTCGCCTTATCCACCCCAGGCCAAGCTGAGGCAATCCTCGACAGCGATGTCGTTCGGTGCTGGCCGAGGCGAGATACCGGCTTCTATAGAGTAGAATTTAGGTTGAGTTTTGCCTATATGGAATCTAACAGTAGGTTGCCGAAGCTCCTTGGCTGGCTTCGGCACGGCCTAGGGTTTTCTCTGCTTGCTATGGTGCTTTGGTGGCGAAAGCGGTTGTAGGTGGGTAAGCAAATTGTGGGGATCTCCGACAATAGAGTCAAGATCTAGAGCTCTGTTGTGCTAGTGGTTGCGCACGTCGCCGGCCGGCCGTTCCTGGCCTTCTTCGTCAGGCTTTCAAGGAGGACGAAAATGGAGGAGGGAGTTGGTGCGAGCTCCTTCCGTGTTCTGGTCGAGGCGACGTAGTTTCCTTTGCTCTTCGAAGCCATCATGGTGATAGAGTTGGAGAGAAACGGTGTGGAGCGGTTGCCCTGTGCCGATCTGCGGGGAGGGATGTTGCTGCTCATGATTGCGTTCCCTAGCGACGGCGAGCTCGCCGAAGCTATCCTTGGCCAAAGGGGGCAACTATTGCAACCTCCATGGTGGAGGCCTTTCTTGGAACCTGCCGCCGGAGCTCGGTGCCTCTCCACACCCAAGTAGTTCGTCCCCGGGAGCGGCAAGGTGACTGGAGGCATGTGTTCTTCGCCGGTAATGAGATCCCCTGAGCATCTTCTCGGACCTTGGCGCGACAGCCTTGAAGTCACGGGCGAGCGGCGGAGACGGACTTCTAGGACCTGATTGTTTTTTTCATTTTATCCCTTGGGTCCTTTTTTCAAAGTTAGATGCCCTTTCTCCAAATAGCTGGTCGCTAACAGGATTCAGAAAATCAGAACCCTCATTGAGGAATGAGGATCTCTATACTAAACTAAGACGAACCAAGGAAACACATGATTCTCATTACAACTTCAAATGGTGTACTCAATTGCTGGTACACTCCATCTTTGTACATGTCCACGTGAGCCTTATTACACTGAATCATAACAAAATTGCCGCACGAAAATAGCTGACAATATATACTTGTCTTCAAAATCGCTTGCGTAATAAAAAAGGGCTCATGTCATTTGCTTATAGAAAGTAGAAACAACAACCAAACGGTCATACACTGCATATACAGCCAAAAAAACAGGGAATCGAATCATTATGCAGATTACAAGACGGCTATAGAGTAGAAATCACGCAACAAGAATTACACGAGTGGACTCAAGTGGTGGCTACTATTAAAGTTTCATTACAGATGCTGTCCAGAATTTATGCTTAGACTGTCATACAGGAGAATCATAGCAACAAAGGTAGAAGGAAAGAGGAAGTTCAGACAAGTGAATCTGGGTCGGATGATGCACGGCCTTGTCCAGCTTAATAGCTTCAGCAGCAAATTTATACTAAAAATCTCCGAGATTACTTCATCAATAGAAGTAACTGAGTTTCTTCCGAAGGGCGTCTGAAACGTCGCTGGAGTAGTGAACTGACTTGGTAACACCCTGCGCAGCTTGCCAAGAGACCTGACGACAACACTCAATGACCAAAGACTCTGGCTTATGCGCATGTCCCAGTTCAGCCACTCCAACATCAGTCACGTTCTGACACAACCTAAGTGTGATATTACTCAAGCATGGGGTGTGCGAAATGAAGCGCATCCCAGCATCATTTACGTCATCACAATTTATAAGCTCGAGTGTCTCCAGATATGGTGAGGATGAGAGGGCCTTCATCCCCTCGTCATCAAAGGAGTTGGCAGTATTTAGCACGAGAACACGAATCGGGCAGGACTGAATGAGCACCAGAAAACCCTTTTGTGTGAATCCTATTTCTGATGGCCAGTCAGGAGCACATCCTAAAAATTTTAGGTCTACCATCTGAAGCATACGACAGTTTTGGGCTAGAGCGTAAAGGCTGATATCAGTAAATGACGTCCTGGTTTCACAATAGTATACGTCGCTAGAGTAGGGCTGAAGGTTGAGCCAAAGTGATATGCTTTTCAGGTTGCTGCAGCTCCGGGATAATGCAATCATGTCATTATCATTTAGGGCATGAACATACTCAAGGCAAAGGTTCTCCCATGCTTTACACTTCCCTAGGACAACGCGAAGTCCTATTTCTGGCCAAGTTTTGATATTCGCCAACCTTAAATCCTTCAAACTCTCACAGCAGAAATCAGATAGATTCTTTCTGTGAGCATCGTACGAGGAGTCATAGACCTCCTCACCTGGAAGAAGATCGTGCATTCCTCTTTTCCTCTCAAACTCAAATTTCTGGAGCTTCATCCATCCTGAACCAAACTTTAGGAGGTCATGATGATTGATTCCTTTGCAATTCTTCACTACAAGCTCTTCCAACGATCCATCCCTGCCAAGGTATTCCAGCCACTCTAATCAATAGGTGGAGAGCAGATAGACTCGTGCAACCAACTGCAACCGAGAAAAGGCCAGTTGACGTTATTTGTGGTGCAGAGTTCAGCCTGAGAGAAACCAATGTCTTGCAATAAGCCAAACAGCCAAGCCCAGAGTCATTGATGTATGAGCAGAAGCTTAAGGTCAGGTCAATCAGCGAGGAACAGTGAGATGAGAACACAAAAAGGCCTTTGTTGTCCAACTGATTTCCATGTCCAGGTACCCAACCAGAGTAATCGATTTCCACTTTCGACAAATTTGGGAACCGCGCGCATAATGATGTCAGTGCTTCTGTAGCATTGCAAAGACCGGAACCAACACGGATAGCGCCCCTTTGATTCGCCTCTATCTTGTAGAGCTGCTTTGACACAAGGGAAAGAGAATTAAGATCACTTGTCCTGGTGATCTTCTTGAGAATCTCTGTCACCAGAGCCTCCGGTAGGTCATCCATCAAGCAAATTCAGCTGTACCAATTAGGTAATATCAAGGTTGAGAAAACAACCCAAGAGCTGAACCAATACTTATGATATACAGTATAAGAATAAAGCATGTGAAGATGTAGATCACACTGGCAACACTCATTATGAAGAAAATACTGATGAATCCGCCCAAAACTTGTGCGTTCTTCATAAGAATGGAAATTAATTGAGTAGCTAGGCACCTTATCTGTGTCTAGATTGCTGGTAAGAAATGATGAAGCTACAAGTCCCCATCATTAATGTAACCTACCGCCTGAATAATGAACAAAGAGAATACAAAGCAAGAAACTAGAATTGAATAATTCACGCAAGTCCCTCCGCAAGACAATACCAGTGTATTGAATCTGAACCTACTTATTTTGAGGCACCTAACTAATCAAATGGAAACGAGAGCATGTAAATTAGTACTTGTAGCTCGCTTCCCAGGCAAGAAAGTAGGGATTTAAACCGAAACGAATTAGAGATGATTTGTGCTTAAAAATTCATAAGAAGGGAAATTAGTGATCACCACACACCAGAGGTCCCTTTAAATCCCCATTCGACGAGCCCACAGGGTGGAGTTAGCAGTAGGTTACGCCGATCTGTTCAGCTAGAAATGCTGGTTGCTGCAACCTAGGCGAGTACTCCATTGCAAAAAGTTTACTTGCTAACTAGGAGGTCGCTTTACTTTTTTCTTTGCAAGGATAGGAGGTCGCTTTACAACTAAAATGGATGATACTACCGGTTTCCCTCTGGCCTCTGTCAAGTCTCAATCAAGAGAAAGGGAATCTAACGAAAACCATGTACATGTCGACCGGGAACCAACGAACAGGGGGCAGGAGAACCAAGAAACGGCGGTACCTTCAGCACGACCGGGAGATAAGTACAGCGGCGATAGAGAATCGACTGTAGGAGGGGACCTCCGCCGCCGCTCGGCCTTGGAGATGTCGGTCGACGAGCCTAGCCCGCAGCGGGTCTGTAGCGGCGCGCCGGCGCCTAGCTCACATGGGCCGGCCAAGAACGTTGTGCTGCCTCCCCACGCCCACAAGACTGAAACATTGGGCCACTACTTGATGCGATCCATTAACAGGTAAGAATTGTTTTAATTTTTTTATTAATCTCGGAAATATATCTATTTCTGTAATTTCTTTTTTGGCAAAAATATCTATGTATGTAACCATTTCAATAAATAAGCTGCTAACATGTTCATGTGCACAAAATAAATATTCATATATTTCTATTTTCTAATTTCTTATCCCTGGTTTCTTAGTTGTGCTCACTTTTCCCATGTGGGTCTATCTCGCTAAGGGTAAGTGCCTTGATTTTTTAGTTGGGCTCATTTTTCTCCCACGCGGGTTTATTTTGCTCACATTTATCCTTAGCAAAATAAGCCCGCGTAGAAAAAAGTGAACACAACTAAAAAAACCAGGGACGTTGAATTAGAAAATGTTTGTGTATTTCGTCTTGCCTTTTACTTTAGACATGTATCGCTACCACTGAACTGGACACATGGAATGAATTCAAAACTTTGTACAAATCGGGTGCTAGAAAATTAAATTAGCATCAACAAACTGAGTCTGAACCCGTTCAGCCACACGATTTGCCGTGCAAAAGGCATAACAAAGACACTACAACATGGAAGGAAAGAAAAAGGCACTATCTGCCGGCCTACCGTCCATCTCTTCTATTGTTTCTTGGGATTTTTATTTTCGTATCCTCGGTTTGTTAGTTTTACTCAGTTTTTCCTAGCCGCTTAACTTTTTCTTCTTTTTTGCATCTTCTTGTACGAAACTATCACACGGTCTGAAAATTCACTGTTCGTCAGTCTTGTCGTTACATGCTGACAAACGGGGGTAGCGTTCAGTCGGGTCCTGTAGTGGACTCTCGCCGTTACGTACTGACAAGCAGGGTCACGTTCTGTCGGTTCCCGTAGTAGACTCTTGTCATTACATACTGACAAATGGGGTTGCGTTCAGTCGGTTCCCGTAGTGGACATCTCTCTCCACTTATTCAGGTCAGCATCGGACCCACTACTTATCCACGTGAGCGTCGGATCCACAACTTATGTAGGTTGGCGTTGCAAGATGGGACCCCGAGCCAGCCCCGCGCTTGCGCCCGTGCCGTTGCCTCCCCTTTCTTTTTTTTCTCCAGCGACGGCGGCCATTTGTTTAGCTTCATTTTAATATAGTGAAATATAATGCATATACGAAAATTATACACCTTTGAATTCTTTAAAATCGCACTTAGGACATGATAATGTTGTGCTAATAAAATCCTGATTATTTATCATTTTCATTGAGTGAAATATAATGCGTAAATTTGTGTATATGAAAATTATAAACCTTTGAACACTGTGCAATGACACTTAATACGTGATAATGTGATGTGCTAACAAATTTTTAATAGATTATTATTTTCTCTCCCATTTTCATAGAGTGGAATGTAATGCATAAACTTGCATATACAAAATTATACACCTTTGAATTCTTTAAAATCGTACTTAATACGTGATAATGTTGTGCTAAAAAAATCTTGAGAGAATATCATTTTTATATAGTGAAATGTAATTTACAAACTTACATATGCAAATATTATACACCTTTGAATACTTTGAAATCGCATTTAATACTTAATAATGATGTGTTAACAAATTTTGAGAGATTATCATTTTCTCCCCCAATTTCATAGAGTGGAATGTAATGCATAAACTTGCATATACGAAAATTATACATATTTGAACTCTTTGAAATCGTACTTAATACATGACAATGTTGTGCTAAGAAACTCTTGAGAGATTATCATTTTCGGATAGTGGAATGTGATGCATAAACTTGTATATACGGAAATTATATACCTTTGAACTCTTTGAAATCACACTTAGGATATGATAATGTTATGCTAATAAAATTATGATCATTTATTATTTCCATGGAGTGAAATGTAATGCATAAACTTGCGTATACGAAAATTTTAAACCTTTCAACACTGTGAAATCACACTTAATAGCGAGATAATGATGTGCTAGCAAAATTTTGAGAGATTATCATTTTCTCCCCCATTTTCATAGAGTGGAATGTAATGTATAAACTTGCATATAAAAAAATTATATACATTTGAACTCTTTGAAATCGCACTTAATACGTGATAATATTGTGCTAAGAAAAGCTTAAGAGATTATCATTTTCATAGAGTAGAATGTAATGCACAAATTCTACACCTTTGAACACTTCCCCTTCAAATTATATTTAAATTTATTTGTTTATGAGTTAAGTACCGGTGGCAAACTCGTTATTTTGCATTGATAGAGAGGTGCCCCCGACAGATATAGGGGTTATCCTATCCGCTAGATCACAGAGGATCAACGGTTGGTGAGCATGATCAGCGTGACAACTGTCTCAACCAATCAGAGCGTAGCCGCCAAGATGAGCACAGGTGTGAGAGATTATGACTAAGAGAGAGGAAAACTAAATAGTACTTAAGTACCAATGGCAAAACTTAGTAGAACTTAAAAACCAAGGGCAAGACTGAGAAAGGATTCAAATAAAAAATAGAAAGAGATTAAAAAAATGGAAAATGCATCTTTTATACAATAAAATACATCTTGGCATACATCAAACTATTTGCAATTCAAATATACACCAGTTTGACAATTATTGCCTCATTCAGACAAACTATGTTTTAGGGAGGGATGTTTTGGGAATGGGCTTGAGTAGAAAGCCATGAACCAAACTGTCAGTGTTACACTCGGGGGAAAAACTGAGCACAACTAAGTTGCCAGTGTTAGACACGAGGGAAAAACGTGACTCACGGTACGCGTGTGCGGTGCACGGGGCGGTAGCGGACACGTGTGACCATGCACGGTGCAGTAGCGCACGCGGTTATGCGGTGCACGGTGGTGCAACGAAACGTCGCTTCCCTTCTCCTTTACAGAGGCCTCCTCGCTCTCACTCATCACTCACTCGCTCATTGAACTGTCTCCACTGTCCCATCACCTTCTGCAAACCCCCAAGAAAACCCCAACCACGCCGGTGATGGAGAAGAACGACGTGGTGGCCATCGGCGCCTCTAAGGCCATGGGCGAGGAGGCCCCTGTCCCCGTACAGGCCCCCGTCGAGGCATCGAAGGCAGCCACCGTCCCCGTCCATACCCCCGTCCCAGCTTCCGCCATAACCGCCGGCGAGGAGGCCCCTGTCGATCTCGGACAGATCCCGCTTGGCTGGGACCCCTACGAGGAGCTTGATTACATAAGGCTGGAGAACCCCGATGACACCAGCATCGCCGACCCATGGTCGGAGGTAACCAGGGTTTTCTCACCAACTTGTTCTTCCCCCATTCTCATCGTTGGATGCTAGATCGTATGTTATTAGGGTTCGGATGTTCGTATTTTTACAGTAGATAATCCTTTTGTGTTAGATCTCGTATTTTGATGAATCCCCCTGTTCGTATTTGAATCCCCATGTTCGTAGTTGGGATCAGTATTCGATTTGGTTTGAGATTTGTGAAATAATCAGGGGATCTCAATCGGTTAATTTATGCAAATAATCAATCCCGATAATCAAGGTATCTCAATCATGTCCTTATTTCACTCTACTGTTTTTTCCAATAGGAGGATAGCAGCGACGTCTACAGCGACGACGAGTCCAAAGACACTGATGGCTATAAGTATGGCGCCAGAAAGATACTGGAGCATGGTTGATGTAGAGCTCATTGGGAACCCCAAGAGGAAGGTATGATGAGCACAGCAACAAGTTTCCCTCAGTATGAAACCAAGGTTTAATCGAACCAGTAGGAGAAAGAAAACACCCCAAAGGTGTTGCTAGCCGAGCCTTGGCAGGGCGCACTACCGGTGCTAGTAGCAACGTGGAGACGTGCACAACACAACCACAGAACTTTGTCCCCAACTTGCGACGAGGTTGTCAATCTCACCGTGTTTTGTGGAAAACAAAGGATTAAACGTATCGAGTGGAAAGAAGTAATAGTTTGCAGAAAGTAAACACAAAGCAGTAAAAGTTTATAGATTGTATGTAAATAAAAAGGACCGGGATCCATAGTTCACTAGAGGTAGCTCTCCTTAAGATAGATAACATGCTGGGTGAACAAATTACAGCGGGGCAATTGACAAACATCGAGAAAGCAATACATGCATATACTAATCATCTTGACTCCTTTGAGACTTGATTGGGCATTACAACATTATACATAGACCGCCATCCAAATGCATCTATGACTAATAATCCACCTTTAGGTTATCATCCGAACCCCCTCCAGTATTAAGTTGCAAGCAACAGATTATTGCTTTACGAACTGCGTGTAAAGTAAACAATACGATTGTTCTATGAACAAAGGATTGTTGTTTTCTCCTTAGTAGAAATAGCACATCTAGTACCTTAGAGATTTCTGTCACTTCCCTAGATTACTAGAGGCTGAACCCACTATCGAGCATAAATACTAACTCTTGGATTTGCTAGCATCTACTTGGCCAAGATAGCTACTAACAACGGAAAGCATGCAAGATCACAAATAACAAATACATGATAGAACCAATAATCAATCTGAAATAGCATCTCAATATCCATCGGATCCTCGCAAACACAACATGCAGAATTACAAATAGATGATCTCGATCATGAACGGAGCTCACAAGATCTAAACATGAAAGCACAAAGGAGGAGAACCAGTCATCTAGCTACTACATGGATGATGACCCACAAGTATAGGGGGTGTATCGTAGTATTTTCGAGGGTAGTGAAACCCAATTTATTGATTCGACACAAGGGGAGCCAAAGAATATTTATAAGCCTTAACAATTGAGTTGTCAATTCAGCTGCACCTAGAAACAATCTTGCTCACATCAGTTTATCAGTAGCAACAGTTTTGTAGTAGGAATAGCAAAGTAACAGCAGTAGCAAAGCAAAGACAGTAGTAACAAAAGCAGTAAACAATGGGATTCGAGTGCGGTAGGCATAGGGATGGATGGACGTGCGTTGCATGGACAAGGCAATTCACATAGCAATCATAACATAGGGCAATTGCAGATAAATAAGATAAAGCACCCAAGTACTAGACAATCTTAGGCATATGTTCCATATATAGTCATACGTGCTCGCAATGAGAACTTGCACAACATATTTTGTCCTGCCAGCCCGTTTGCAGCGGGGCCTCTAGGGAACTACTGGCAATTAAGATGCTCCTTTTAATAGAGCACCGGAGCAAAGCATTAACACTCCGTGAACACATGTGATCCTCACATCAAAGCCATTCCCTTCCGGTTATCCCGATTTCTGTCACTTCGGGGCCATAGGTTTCAGACAATAACGTGTGTATACAACTTGTAGATAAGACCAAGAACAATACTATCATAATGAATCAATAATAAGTTCAGATCTGAAATCATGGCACTCGGGCCCTAGTGACAAGCATTAAGCACAACAAGTCGCAACAAAGTCATAAAGCACTAATAAAAGATACTAGGCATCATGCCCTAACAATTTGATGCCATTACATGAACGATCTCATCCAATCCCTACCATCCCCATAGCCTACAGCGGGGGATTACGCACTCATAGATGGGAGAAACATGGATGGTCGATGGAGATGATGGTGAAGATCGATGGAGATGGCTCCGGGGGCACTTCCCCATCCTGGGAGGGTGCCGGAACAGAGACTTTCTGTCCCCCGAATCTCCCCTTCGGTGGCGGCGGCGCAGCGGAACTTTTCGTGGAAAAACGTCGAACCCCCCAGAGTTTTTAGGTCAGAAGGCTCCTTATAGGCGAAGAGAGAGGCCGAGGGGGTGCCTGGGGGGCCCACACCACCCCTGGCCTGGCCCGCGCCACCAGGTGGTGTGGCCACCCCAGGGCTCTTCTCCGTCTCATATTCTGGCTCCTGGAGTCTTCGGGTGAAATAGGATTTTTGGCATATTTTCTGGGATTTTTCCTGATAGTTGATTTTCTGCACAAAAAGTAGACACCAAGGAAATTCTGCTGAAAACAGCGTCAGTCCGCATTAGTTGCATCCAAATCACACAAGTATAGAGGAGAAACAGTAGCAAAAGTGTTCGGGAAAGTAGATACGTTTTGGACGTATCAACTCCCCCAAGCTTAGCTTATTGCTTGTCCTCAAGTAATTCAGTTGAAAACTGAGTGCGATAAAAGAACTTTCACGAACACATTTGCTTCATATGATGTTAATATTCTCAGCAATGTGATCAACTACTTATCCAGTTCATAATAAAGAGTATGCAACTGAGTCTACTTAATAGTCATTGCAAGCTATGAAGAGATTCCAACTCAAGAATAATAAGTAGCATGAAGCATAAACATAAGCAACATTACAATGCTCATAGAAAGGTATGATAGAGTGGTATCTCGCTTGCCTTTGATTAAAATGTCAAGGCACCTCTGAAGTTCAAGTGATGACTAGAAGTAAAGATATCAAGGATACAAGCATCAAAGTCATAACACAAATAATCAAGTAATGGAACAAACACAAAGAATGACAACTAAGCTCTCAAGAAGGTGCTCAAAGAATATGTGGAGACTCAAAAAGTAGAAGAAAAATGTTTTGAATAATTTTGAAAGGCTTCCAAATGCTGAAAGTTTGGTACTCATTAGCTTTGAGCTCTCATTTCCCCTATCATAAGCATCTTTAAAGTGGTTAAGGTGAAAGTGAGGTCCAATCTGAGTTATATGCTTGACAGACTATAAACTGGAAATCCCAAGTCCCTTGAGTACGAGGGTCGCTCCTCATGCTACTCAACTTTAGTTACCAGTAAGTTCTTGTCATTGTAAGTATGTGCGTATCATTGAGAACCGCCAACGGGGTACCCCTTGCCCGATGATACAGAAGAATCCACATATCAAAATGACAAGGCAAGCAGACAATGAGTATGTCAGCAATCTTCTTATTTACCATGGGAAAATGGTGCTTTTTTCTCTCCTTCCTCTTTTCATAAAACTATCTCTTTTTTTCTTTTTCTCAATAGCTATCTCTCTCTTTTTTATAAGAAGAATGCTTCATAGATATCATTATGGTTACGCTGCAGGTTTCCACCATGTCAGCATGGATTAGACCAGCGGCCCAGGCGTTTCTCTAACACACATACATAATTCCATGGACTTACAAGCTCCCCTTTTATTTCACACCGACGACATCCGCAAAGAAAAGAGCAAGGTATCAATTGGGTATATATTTACAAGTGTTGAAAGCGTTCCTCGTGACAGCACGGTTCTTCTAATCCCCAGTCTATAATTTGCAAGCATATAACTTTCATGTAGAGTTCACAATGGTTCAGGTTTATTAAGTGCGGAAAATAAAGTGTGCCATCAAGTTCGTGAGAGCTTTACTAACTAACTTTCTCAAAACAAGCAAACATTTTATTCGGAAGAAAACAAGGCATAATGAATGTGCACGGGAGTAGCAAATGATGCTAATAGGTAGGTATGGTAGACACTTTGGCAATATTCGGTTTTGGGAGTTGGGAACCTGAGTAAAATACTCAGTGGAAGTGGAGGCTAGCAATAGTAAGGGAGCGACAAACGAGAGAGCAATAGCTATCATTATCATGCTTGCAACAAAACAGGACTACTCATGGCATGAAAGTGATTCAAGATCCTCAAGGCAAAATAATTCATCGAGGCTTAACTGATTATTATAGTCATGTGCATGCGTGAGCATGTGCCAAGTCAATCAAATAAAACATTCAGAGGAGGATACCACGGTGTCATACCAATTTATGAATAGAGTAATGCAAGCAAAAAATCATGAGACATGCTACAAACTATTAGCGAGCTGGAGCTAATCATAAGAAAGCAAGAACTACTAAGCATCCAAAGAAAACATACACTCTACATGAACGGACTAAGCATGCCCACAGTGATGAGTATATGTACAAAAATGAAAACAAATAGAGTTCGTTACCAGCCTCTTACCACGCCTCAAGTTGTCATTGATCCTCATTATTGCTCTTCACTTGTGTGGCTTGAATAATAATATGAAACCAATATCCACTGAGGACTGCCGAACCCTGAAGCAAACTCGCAAAAACCAAAGAAGAACGAAAAATATTTTTGGTGTTTTCGATTTTTAAACAAGAACCAAAAGGGAAAAACAAGCGAAGCAAAATCTTTTTGGGTTTTTCGAATAGTTCAAACAAAGCAAAAAGGGAAAAGCAAACCAAGGCAAAAAGAAGAAGCAAACCAACGAGAAACAACAGAAATATTTTTGGTCTTTTTGTGTTTTTTTAGAAAGCAAAAGCAAAGAAGAACGAAAACTAAAAAGAGAACAAAAACGTGAATATACAAAGTACCGACGCAACATGATATGGAGATGAGTGCGGTGTCGGCGTACCTCCCCCCAAGCTTAGGCTTTTGGCCTAAGTGGGTATCAATCCCAAGCTGGCCAGGATGAAGTGTCACCGTGGTACGGCGAGGAGGTACCCTCGTCCTGGTGCGAGCTCGAGTACGTCCCTCCGTAATGCGTGGAGTAATCATAGGAGGGCACATCCTCCTGGTGCTGCTCGTGGAAACCCAACAAGCGAAGCTGCTCGTCCACCTCCTCCTTGGAGCGCGACCATGGTCTCCTGTGAACACTAAACAAAGTAGGCTGTGGCAAAAAGATCTCCCTCTCATCCCCATCAATGAAAAGCATCCTATATACTAGATTGTTGAAATTAGAGGTAGCAGTGACAAAGTGATGAGTTTTCATGGCAACAAGGTGAAGCCTCTGTGGTGCCAGCATAGCATCATCGGGATCCACTGAAAGACCTAATGCATTAACCATGCGCGATGTAATGATGCCCCCATAGATAGCCCCCTAGCAGCTAGGCGGCGAGCAATAAGCGAGCCAAGATTGTACCGAGTATCATTGTTGAGCGCAGCAGCAAGGAAAGCTAAGTGATAGTTGGAGATATTACTAGTGTTCTCCCTACCCAATACACTAGTGGCAAGATAATATGCAAAGTATCTAAGAGCAGGGAGTTGGATATTTCTTATCTTTCCGCACCGCGCCACGCGGTCATCATCATTGGTCACCCCTCGGTAAAGCTCCAACAAATCAGCGGGTCGCCCTTGAATTTTTTTCACGGTCCTTGTCATACGCACACCTACAATACTGCAAAATCTCTCCAAAGGCATGGTGAAGGGCATATCATAGATTTTAAAAGAGATAGTAGATTGATAGGGTGTGTTAGTAAATGAGAAGCTCTCAACAAAATTTTTGGTGAGCATAGCGTATTGTGCACTCTCATCTTGCATATAAGAGGTCAAACCAACCCTCTCAATCAGTAGCAAGAAATCATCAAGAATACCTGCAGCTTGCAAGAAAGTAAAACAATGAAAAGAGGATGGGTGAGCATCTCCATCATCCCTTTCACTGCCAATGCGTGTTGCAATGAGGTCTTCATTGTATGATGGCCTAGCTTGAGAGGCTGTTCTTGAGGGCCTCGACCTCCTAGGTGCATCACTCTCAAATATCTCTCCAAAAGTATGGTTGTTCATGCTTGGTATTCTGAAATTTAAACACCTATTAAACAAGTGATTGCAAAGTAAATATAATGAAAGATTCTACTCATAGGGACTTGCAAGAGGCCTAAACATGCATCAAAACTATATCTCTAAGCATCAAACAAGCTTACAAGCTCTCAAAACTAGTCACCTATAGCAGCAAAATACTCAACATATAATCCACTAAACACAAATCTACTTGGACAAGGGGAGGAGTCACATACCAGGGAACAAATGCTCCAAATTTCAGCAAGAAAGATGGGCTGAGCAAGGAGATCGAAGAAATCGAGAGCAAGCACAGAAAGAACACGATTTTGAGCTATGAACTGGAGCTTACTCGGGAGAGAGAAGAAAGTGGCAGGGGAGAGAGTTAGTGGAGGGCCAGGGGTGGCCCACACCAGGGCATGGCGCCACCCAGGGCTGGCCGCGCCACCACATGGTGTGCCTGCCTGGTGGGCCCCCTGGTACCTACCAGGTACTCCTCTGCCCCTTTTTCACGCAAAAATTTAACATGAATTTTCTGGAATTTTTTGAGACACTTTATTTTGGGCATTTTTCAGAAATAGAAGAATGATTTTCTGACAGACAGATATTTTTTATTTTTGGAAACATGATGCAAGGACAAAACAAGGTTAGAACTACAGAAGTTCTAACATGCAAGCAACTAACAACACAAACAAAACTAAACGAAAGCAAAAACTAAGATGCAAAGGATAGAAATAAACGGAGATAATCATAATGAAAACATTGTTTTGTTCAATGGAATCCTTTTGTTAGCAAGGTTGATCAAGTATTGCGACCAAAACAATTGCATATGAGACAAAACTTTGTACTCCACTAATGATTATGTTACCTTAACCTTGATAGCAATGGTCCCAATCATAATAGTTTCAATTTTTTCTCTTGGTATGGGACAATCTATTTCTCCAACTTGAATGCCTTCAACATGTTCAATTGAATTCAGACCATAAGTCCTTTCAATCTTCTTGGGGAAATAGACATTATGTTCCTTGTCATTAACATTGAAGGTCACCTTTCCTTGATTACAATTAATAACAGCTCCTACAGTATTAAGAAAAGGTCTCCCAAGAATAATAGACATATTATCATCTTCAGGCATTTCAAGTACAACAAAATCAGTTAATATCAAGCAATTGTGAGCCACCTGAACAGGTACATCCTCACATATACCCACAGGAATAGTGGTAGATTTATTAGCCATTTGCAAAGATATATCAGTTGGTATCAAATTTTCAAGCTGAAGCCTCTTATAGAGAGAGAAAGGCATAACACTGACTCCAGCTCCCAAATCACACAAAGAAGTTCTAACATAACTGTTCTTAATAGAGCAAGGGATAGTTGGAATCCCTGGGTCTCCAAGTTTCTTAGGAACCTTACCATTGAAAGAATAGTTAGCAAGCAAAGTAGAAATTTCTTCATTAGGGATCTTCCTTTTATTCGAGACAATGTCCTTCATATACTTTGAGTAAGGAGGCAATTTAATAGCATCAGTCAAAGGAATTTGCAAGAATAAAGGCTTCATCCACTCACAAAACTTATTGTAGTGTTCATCTTCCTTTGACTTGTGTTTCTTATCAGGGAAAGGCATAGGTTTTTGGACCCAAGGTTCTCTTTCACTACCATGTTTCTTAGCAATAAAATTTTCTTTGGTGTATTTAGTAGTCTTAGTGTGGTTTTCAGGTTCTTCTTCAACTTTTTCTTCATTAGGAACTTCATTTTCTTCATTACCACTTTCAGTTTCAGCATCAGAGATAGATATACTATTAGGATCTATAGCAGGTTCAGAGGGTTCTACAACAGTTTTATGTTTCTTTTTCCTTTTCTTACGAGTAGAACCACTATTTTCAGCTTGTTGAGAATCCCGCTCAATTCTTTTGGGATGCCCCTCAGGATATAGAGGATCCTGGGTAGCAGCACCACTTCTAGTTCTAATTTCATAAGCATGTTTTTCTTTAGCAGCATTAACTAGCAAGTCGTTTTGCACTTTAACGAGTTGATCTATTTGAGTTTGAACCATTTGAAAGTGTTTAACAATCATTTTAACGTCATTATAGGTTCTTTCCACAATATCTTTCAACTCAACAATAGCTCTAGTGTTTTCCATTAGATGATTTTGCACCCTTTTGTTAAAGTTATCTTGCTTAACAATAAAGATATCAAATTCTTCTAAGCATTGATCAGGAGGTTTCAAGTAAGGGATATCACCTTCATCAAAGTGTTGGAGAGAGTGTACCTCAATAGTGGATGAGTAGGGAACATGCTTACATAATTCTTCTATAGGAGATAAATTCTTGACATATGCAACTTTAATTCCCTTCTCCTTAAGACATTTCTTAGCTTCCTTCATCACTTCATCATTTAATTCAATAACTCCCCTCTTCTTTGATGTTGGAATAGGCATAGGAATAGATGGTTTAGGTACAATTACTTCAGGTATAGCTTGTTTAGGAGGAGTCCAATCTTCATAATTCTTGCTTATTTTAGCCATTAATTCCTCAGCTTCCTTTGGAGTCCTATTCCTGAAAACACAATCAGCACAACTATCTAGGTATGTCCTAGATTCCTCAGTTAGTCCATTATAAAATATATCAAGAAGCTCATTCTTAGGTAATGGACTTCCAGCCTGTGCATGAATCAAAGCATAAAACCTTCCCCAAGATTCGGGCAATACCTCTTTTTCTCCCTGTTTAAAATCAAAAAGTTCCTGCAAAATAGCATGCCTATCACTGGGAGGAAAATATTTCTGCAGGAAAGTACTAATCAAGCACTCAGGACTATCAATAGATCTAGGAGGTAAATTACTAAACCAGGTTTTAGCTTCTCCTTTCAGTGAAAAGGGAAAAATCTTAGAAACAAAGTAAGTACGCATCTTAATATCATCAGAAAACAAGCTACTCGTGGTAGAAAGTTCATCCATATGTGCTACCGCGCTTTCATTCTTAGTCCCACAAAAAGGTTCTTTCTCGACAATAGCTATGTAAGATAAATCAAGAGAGAAATCATAATCTTCATCTATAATGTTTATGGGGGAAGCAGCAAACTTAGCAGCAGGAGATAATTTGGGTCTAATAGTACGCCTCTCAAGGAGACTCTTAGCAGTGCTCCTATCATGGGTGTTCTTACATTCTTTAATAAACTCATCAGTCATCTCAACATAATCTTCTTCAGTATCATAACTCTCACTAGACTCGGGTGAGCTAACAGGTGTGGTAGTGTCTTCATTAGGAGTTTCGGTATTTCCAGCTATAGTTCTAGCAATCGTAGCATCTAGGAAAGGACCTAATGAACCACTCTTATCAAGCACAGTAGAAGCTGCATCATAAGCATCAGAAGTTTCAGATTCAGCAGTAGTAGCAATGTGTGTAGCATGTGTATGTGGTGGTGTAACGAGCTTACTTATAACAGATGGTGAATCAAGAGCAGCAGAGGTATTTAGAACCGTACCTATTCTTGTAGTGGATGGTAAAATAGGAACCTTGCCATCACGAGAGTTACCCATGATGGATAGATAGCAGCCAACAATAGAGAATCCAAGTGAACTTGATAAATAAAGCTATGCTCCCCGGCAACGGCGCCAGAAAATAGTCTTGATGATCCACAAGTATAGGGGGTGTATCGCAGTATTTTTGAGGGAAGTGAAACCCAATTTATTGATTCGACACAAGGGGAGCCAAAGAATATTTATAAGCCTTAACAACTGAGTTGTCAATTCTGCTGCACCTGGAAACAATCTTGCTCACAGCAGTTCATCAGTAGCAACAGTTTTGTAGTAGGAATAGCAAAGTAACAGTAGTAGCAAAGCAAAGACAGTAGTAACAAAAGCAGTAAACAATGGGATTCGAGTGCGGTAGGCATAGGTATGGATGGACGGGCGTTGCATGGACAAGACAATTCACATAGCAATCAGAACATAGGGCAATTGCAGATAAATAAGATAAAGCACCCAAGTACTAGACAATCCTAGGCATGTGTTCCATATATAGTCATAAGTGCTCGCAATGAGAACTTGCACAACATCTTTTGTCCTGCCAGCCCGTTTGCAGCGGGGCCTCTAGGGAACTACTGGCAATTAAGGTGCTCCTTTTAATAGAGCACCGGAGCAAAGCATTAACACTCCGTGAACACATGTGATCCTCACATCAAAGCCATTCCCTTCCGGTTATCCCGATTTCTGTCACTTCGGGGCCATAGGTTCCGGACAATAACGTGTGCATACAACTTGTAGATAAGACCAAGAAAAATACTATCATAATGAATCAATAATAAGTTCAGATCTGAAATCATGGCACTCGGGCCCTAGTGACAAGCATTAAGCACAACAAGTCGCAACAAAGTCATAAAGCATTAATAAAAGATACTAGGCACCATGCCCTAACAATCTGATGCCATTACATGAACGATCACATCCAATCCCTACCAACCCCATAGCCTACAACGGGGGATTACTCACTCATAGATGGGGGAAACATGGATGGTCGATGGAGATGATGGTGAAGATCGATGGAGATGGCTCCGGGGGCACTTCCCGGTCCTGGCAGGGTGCTGGAACAGAGACTTTCTGTCCCCCGAATCTCCCCTTCGGTGGTGGCGATGCAGCGGAACTTTTCGTGGAAAAACGTCGAACCCCCCCGGAGTTTTTAGGTCAGAAGGCTCCTTATAGGCGAAGAGAGAGGCCAAGGGGGTGCCTGGGGGGCCCACACCACCCCCTGGCGTGGCCTGGCCTAGCCCGTGCCACTAGGTGGTGTGGCCACCCCAGGGCTCTTCTCCGTCTCGTATTCTGGCTCCTGGAGTCTTCGGGTGAAATAGGATTTTTGGCATATTTTCCGGAATTTTCCTGATAGTTGATTTTCTGCACAAAAAGTAGACACCAAGGCAATTCTGCTGAAAACAGCGTCAGTCCGCATTAGTTGCATCCAAATCACACAAGTATAGAGGAGAAACAATAGCAAAAGTGTTCGGGAAAGTAGATACGTTTTGGACGTATCAATGGATCCGTAGTCCAAGGATGAACTACTCACGCATCACACCGGAGGCTTGCATGGTGATGAAGAAGGCCTCCAAGGTGAATTCCCCTCTCCGGTAGGGTGCCGGGAAGAGCTTCAGAGCCCTCCCGATCTAGGGATGGAGATGACGGCGGCTACAGACTCTTTCGTGGATTTTTGATCGGGCCCTTAGGGTTTTCGTCCCGAGGGCATCTTATAGGCGGAAGGAGAGGCCGAGGGGGTGTCGGTGGCGGCCAGACCACCCCCTGGCACGGGCCAGGCTGGGCCGCGTGGCCAGGTGGTGTGGTGGCCCCCTGTCCCCTCTCCGTCTCGTACTCTGGCATCTAATGACTTCCGGAAAAATAGGCACTTTGGCTTTTGTCTCGTCCAATTCCGAGAATATTCATTTTCTGACTTTCTTGGAACCAAAAACAGCAGAAAATAGGCAGCTGGCACTGTGGCTCTTGTTAATAGGTTAGTCCAAGAAATCATATGAAACGTACTCCAAAGTGTGGACAAAACACAAGAAAGTAGATAAAACTAAGCATGGAACATAAAAAATTAGAGATACATTTGCAATGTATCAGACGCCAAGACTCCTCATGTGTTGAGGAGGCTGAAGTCTGGCTAGTACGACAACTTCTTTACCATCGACGTCTACAGGTGCCTCTTCTGCACCACCAGGAGGCTTCGTGCCACCGACTTCAACTCCCTTGTGAAGCATGCCGAGGACGTGAGGACCTGCGGCGAGTCCATGAACGTCCACGGCTTCAGCGCCAAGCACCAGACACTCGGTCTTCACCTCCGCAACCTCCAGCAAGTGGCCATCAAGGAGGGTCGCATGCCCCCGATCAAGCCCAAGGCGCCCAAAGTCAAGGGACTGGGCAGCAACAAGTGGAGGAGGCTCCAGAGGGAGAAGGTGGAGGCCCTCCTAGCGGAGACCATGAGGGGCCACTGATCTTGTGTTGCTGCTGTAAAGCAACTTCGTTTGTCTTGTCTGTATTGAACTTGTCTGCTGCTGCTGCTGAGCATCCTAGTTGTTGAACCTCGTTAAGTACCATACTATATATATATCCTATATTAGCTGCTTTGTCTACATCTGCTCTGTTTACTAAATTTATTTATGTTGCTGCTTAGATTTGCTGCTCTAGATTTGCTACCAGATTGGGGGAAAACAAGGGCTAAAAGGAACAATGAATGAAGAGAGAAGCTTCTCTAGATTCGCTACTTTTTGGGCAAAAAACACAATTGTTAGCGAGAGAGAGGGGGAAGATGCTCTTAAAAAGCCAATCATAAAAATAACAAAAACAAAAACTTCCAATTTAGGCGACAGGGTGCACGGAACCACCGAACACACCCCACATGGTCCCATACCACGCCCCCCATAAAGCGTTCCTAATAAACTGACCCCACGCAGTCCCAGATGGCATGGCCCCACATGTCAGCATAACGCATTCCTGACCAAGCAGTCCCATGTTGTCCTAGACCGCGTGGGCCCACACGTCAGCCAACGGTCAACCTGACGGCGGCTGGCATTCGAGCTCTTAGAAGAGTTTCCGAGAAGGAGAGGGGCAAAAGTAAAGAAATGTTAAGATACTGGGGAAAACTGAGTACAACTAACGAACCAGGGGCACGAAAATAGAAATCCCTTGTTTCTTTGACTAGTGCACCAACAAGATATAACTTAACTGGCCAGATTGAATCCACTCCTTTAGAGGGCATTTGTTTTCTTCCATGTATTGTTACTCTAATGATGATTTCTAATGAACCATTATTAATGCTTCATTTATGAAAGCGGTATCAGAATGCTCCATGTATTGTTTTCTTCCATGTGGATTCTTGACCTGATGCTCGCATTCGATATTCCTCTGTCAAAAGGAAATGTAAAGTTAAGTCTAAAACCTCACCATATTATACTATAGCTTAAGTCTGAGCAAAAGCGAGCCATATTAGGCCATTTGCCCGCGCGCGCTTCTGGCCGTCGGATTTTCACTCTGAGTCATCTCAACCGTGTAGTTTTAGTGTTGATCGAAATCTTACGAGCTGGTCCTTCCTGTCCCTGCCCCCACCCCCACCCTCATATCGATCCCATTCCATGCCTATTGAGCTTCCGAGATCCCGCCCATCCCAGCCCCTCCTACATATCCCCCAGCAACGTGCACTACCCCCTATGCTCTCGAGCTCTCCCTCTCACCTCTGCCCCTTTGCTCATGCCACCGCCTCCGTTCCAGCTTCTGCATCCAGTGTCGGTCGCCTCTGCTTCCTCTCCTCGAACCTGTCTAGTACCGAGTTAACATCGCCCCTGACCTTGCGCACTTGTCCGCCGCCATGCTTTGCCAGTGGTGAGGAAGATAAGGAGGAGGTCAGCGCGTGTGATGGTGGGGGTGAGAGAGAGGGGGCAGCGCGGGTAGAGACGCTCCTATACGGTACTATGCGAAGATGTCGCATCCTCCTCACTACTTTAACTGGAAAAATCGGGGATGGGTGGTAGAAAAATAGGAATTTAAAAGGAGAAGGCTCGCTCGGTGTAGAGAGATTGGCTAGAGCCTGGAATCTACAGTAACCGAATAAAAGAATCGCTGGACAGAAAGCGTGGAGAGATAACAGGGCGATAAATGGCCGCGCCTTGCAAGATTCTATCGCGTTTCATGTCACTTCAACAATTAACATGTATGTATTCCGGAAACAAAGCAGAATAAGCCGATTTTGGCCCCTCTTAGGCTCCACAACTAAATTGTCTTTTGAATATATTAGCATATCTTGAGAATACATGAGATTATTGTGTAAATTGATACATGTCCTATGTTGTTCTATAATTTCTACACGAGTTAACAGAAATTTTAGTGCCCTTGACTTGGACCATACTCTATGATTAATTAAGAAGCGGGTTCCATCGACTAAGCGAGTTCAAAAGAAATGTCATAACTTCTATTTTCATTTTGATGTATAGAAATTATCAAACTTGATTACATATTAGATCTTGGTTTTATGTAAATATTCGTGACAACTTCTAACCATACCTTCTCTTTTAAAATTTATTGAACCAGTTAATAGTTTGGAATATATCAAGTATAACTCCTGCATAGAATTAGTATATATGTAATCTGGTTATCTATATTGACTAAACTAATCATTTAATAATCTAGCCACTTATAAGTGTTGAATAGAAAGTTGTGCCTTCCCTTGAAGCTCTGCAATCCAAATAGTTGCAACCATCGATTTTGAGGTAGTCGAACAAGATTACCGTGTGATTCATAAGTTAGTTTGTTTTGACATCATTATTTTTTACCTTGATTATTTAACATGTAGTTTCTTATGGTACTGAACTTGGTCTATTGCTTGATGTATTTTTGTTTGAAGTTTGCTCGATGTACCTTTTTGTTTACCTGAAGAAACACTGGTACCCATATGTTGCTTATGAGCTTCAATATGTAATAAGGGCCCGCTTCTTGTGTCTAAGGTCAGATCTCTCAGTTTCAGACATGTCTAACATGTAAAATACTCAACCCCACACATGCTCATATATTTAATTTATGGTAATACAAATGAAATAAAATGTGTTATCAGCAGTGAGTACAACACACCTACCACACTCTGCCAAATATACTATAGGCAGCGCGATGAAGCGTGCACATCCACCTAGTATGATGTTATAAGCCAACAAAATGGTTGGTTACGATTCAACCGATGATGACATAAAGGCAAACAAAAATGGTCACCAATTATTTATTATCACACCATTGCAGAAACTGATACACATAAATCCCACGAAGGAGGAATGACTAACGAGATTACACATGTGCATGATATGTGTGGTGTATTATATCTACTTCCCTTTCGAATTCGTGATCATAGTTCAGCTATATGTCTAGTGAGTGCTATGGACGGGGGAGCACTTGTTGTATTTGATCAGTAATAATCCTTTCCACAAACTCTGGTGAAAACCTCTCGACCATGTCCTCCCTTGCCTTCCTCCCTCGCCTCCTCGCCTCTTCTCGATCAACAAAGACCTGTCTCATCAAATCCCTCAGATGAGAAACCAATGGCTCACCGCAGAGATGACCCTTGAATGGACCTTCAGTGACCTCTGTCATCCTTTCCATGTCCAACGGGTACCCATTCTCTTAAGTCAGGTATTCTGTTGGGCCTGACCAAATTGTCACAATCACTAGCAGTTCCATGGCCATGGCTTCAACCACCGGCTTGCCCCACCCCTCGCCACGGGAAGGTAGCACGAATGCGTCTACAACCTTGTACAACCTTGGAAGGGAAGACTGTGGGGCATGGTCATCAATCACCTAGATTTCCTCCCATCCTCCCACTAGCTCCTCAATGCTGGGGTTTTTCACAAACCTATGGATCTTCCCTATGAAATCACTGTCAGATTGATAGGCATGAATCAATAGGTAGAGCGCAACATCATCAACTCTAGAGAAATCTCGTAAGAAGGCTCTCAGCAGCACATCCCAACCCTTCATATGCTCCCATTTGAACACATGATGGCTCTGAAATATAGCCATCTACGTCCATACTTAAACTGGATATTGCTCGTATTCTTGATGAAATATCTCTCTAAACCATGCCACTAATGCTAATATTCAGAGGGGTATGCAATCCTTTCTTTTATATTTTCCTACACAGATAACATCGTTTAAAGGAGGGAATTGATACATTGCAAATGTATCTATAATTTTTGATGTTCCATGCTTGGTTTTATCTACTTTCTTGTGT
Source organism: Avena eriantha (assembly GCA_910589775.1). Taxonomy (NCBI): domain Eukaryota; kingdom Viridiplantae; phylum Streptophyta; class Magnoliopsida; order Poales; family Poaceae; genus Avena; species Avena eriantha. Next base: position 495,903,927 of record OU342741.1, on the reverse strand, counting down.
TTTGTCCACACTTTGGAGTAATTTTCATATGATTTCTTGGACTAACCTATTAACAAGATGCCACAGTGCCAGTTGCCTGTTTTCTGCTATTTTTGGTTCCAGAAATTCAGAAAATGAATATTATCGGAAATTGGACGGGACAAAAGCCAAAGTTACTATTTTCCCGGAAGACTCACGGAGCTAGAAGGAGAGTCGGAGAGGGGCCACAAGGTGGCCACACCACCCCATGGTAGGGGTCCACCTAGGCCACGCCAGGGCATGGTGTGGGCCCCCTGGCTAGCCACCGACCTTGCCTCCTTCGCCTATAAGAGCCTCCCGATACCAAAACCCTAGATCGTCAATCAGAAATCCACGAAAAGTTCTGCATGTTGGGTCCGCAGCATAGAAAACAAAAAATTTCCTACGGTGTGAACTACACGCCAAGATCTATCTACTAGGTACAAAGCAACGGGTGGACATACATCCAACAAGAACTTACCCTCGAAGACAACGAGTTTTGTTAACGAGTAGGAACTCGTGGTTGATGTAGTCGTACACTTGCCGATCTCAAGATTGTGAGGAAGTCCGAGCGCCGCAACTCAGCAGCGCATCCGCACTCGCACACACGTTCAAGCCACCGGACAACCTCCACCTCCTCGCTCCAGTGATCCAGCGGAATCAGCAACTCCTTCCAGACGAAATGCCACCGGGAACATGTATCTCGCTAATCCGAGACCATGGGGGAATAATTCTAGAGGAGGAGAGAGATCCTTCACAAGGAGGTGTGAGGATGAAGGAGGGAATGGGTGGCCTTTTATAGGAGGAGGGGGGTGCCCCCTCTCTCCATGGCCGGCGCATGGGGGGTGACCCCTCACCTCCCCCATTCATGTGGTGGTAACCCCTCCACATTAAAATGCCTCTTCACATTCCCTATTAAAGTCTCCACTTTAAATGCATTAAATTTCTCCAAATTTAATGCTCTCTCATTTAATAAAACTCTTTTTATTAAATTTATTCAGAATTTTGTTAATTACTTTAATTAACAAACATTCACATATAGCCCCTTGCAATATTTCAATATCACATGCAGAACCACTTTCTGCAATTTCACCCGAAACAATTTCCGGATTCTATTGAAACAATTCTTGCGCTTTGCAATTCTTTCGTCTGAAACATATGTGCTCCAAAATGGTGTCCAGTAACTCTTAAGTGTGCCACCCTACGGTTCGCGAATAATGCAGACATGATCGAGAGCCTTCTCCGATCAATAATCAGCAGTGGGACCTGGAGATCCGTACTGACTCCTACACATTCAACGATGACTTCTGTGATCGTGAGAACCTTTAGCGCTTGTAACTAAATCCCTTTGTCTCTCGATATATTACATGTCCGAGATTCAATCATCGGTATCTCCATACCTAGTTTGATCTCGTTACTGACATGCACTCTTTTCTCGTTCCCGTGATATAACATTCTAGTGATCACATCACTTGCTTGCAAGCTATCTTAATGTGATATCACCGAGAGGTCCTAGAGTATATCTATCTGTCATCTGGATTGACAAATTCCACTCTTGATTCATGAGGCTCAACGTAACACCTTCGTAGTACTGAACCCGTCTTGATAGTCACCCTGTTACGGTGTGACGTTTGATGTTATCAAGATACTCTTCCGGTGTTAGCAATTAACATGATCTCATGGTCTAAGGATAAAGATTACTTCGTATGATGTTATAGCAATATAAACATAATGACTTGATCGTAATGCTATACTTCGGATGAATGTTCATCACATCATTCCACCAATGGTGTGACCTTGTTATTAACAACATCCAATGTCCATGATCAGGAAACCTTGATCATCTTGTTAATCAACAAGGTAGTCTATAAGAGAGGCATAACTAGGAACCCTTTTTGTTTATTAAACACACATGTATTGATGTTTCCGATCAATATAATTCTAGCATGTAAAATAAACATCTATCATATATAAGGAATATATAATAACAACTTTATTATTGCCTCTAAGGGCATATTTCCTTCAGTCTCCCACTTGCACTAGAGACAATAATCTAGTTCACATAGTGATAAATCTAACACCCATGGAGTTCTGGTGTTGATCATGTTTTTCCCTAGGGAGAACTTTAGTCAACGTATCTGCTACATTTAGGTCCATGTGTACTTTACAAATCTTTATATCTCCATCCTTGACATGCTCGCGGATGGAGTGAAACCGGCGCTTAATATGCTTGGAATTCTTGTGAGACCTCGGTTCCTTTGCGTTGGCTATGGCTTCATTATTGTCACAATAGATCACCATTGGTTCCAACGCACTGGGAACCACACCTAGTTACGTAATGAACTCTTTCATCCAAACCGCCTCCTGCCGCTTCTGAAGCAGCAACATATTCTGCCTCCGTCGTTGATCCAGCCACCACAGGTTGTTTAGAACTCCTCCAACTAACTGCTGCTCCGTTCAAGAGAAATATGTATTCGGATTGAGACTTAGAGTCATCCGGATCGGTGTCAAAGCTAGCATCGACATAACACTTAGCAACTAGCTCTTCTTCACCTCCGTATATAAGAAACATATCCTTAGTTCTTCTCAAGTACTTGAGGATGTTCTTTACCGCTATCCAGTGTTCCGAACCTGGATCATATTGGTACCTACTAGTCAAACTAATAGCATGTGCCACATCCGGTCTTGTACATAGCATGGCATACATAATAGAGCCTATGGTCGAGGCATAGGGGATCCTATCCATCATCTCTCTTTCTTCCGCCGTAGCCGGACTTTGAGTCTTACTCAATGTCTTGCCTTGCAACATAGGTAAGAACCCCTTCTTACTTTCATCCATATTAAACTTCTTTAATATCTTATCAAGGTATGTACTCTACGATAGCCCAATTAGGCGCCTTGATCTATCTCTATAGATTTTAATGCCTAATATATATGATGCTTCACCAAGGTCTTTTATCGAAAATTTGCTGTTTAGATAACTTTTAACACTGTTTAAAAGATCAATATCATTTCCAATCAATAATATGTCATCCACATATAATATCAAAAATGCCACATTGCTCCCACTCACTTTCTTGTAAATACAAGCCTCTCCATAAGTTTGGACAAATCCAAACTCTTTGATCACCTCATCAAAGCGGAGATTCCAACTCCGGGATGCTTGCTTTAGTCCATAGATGGATCGCTGAAGTTTGCATACCTTATTAGCATCCTTAGGATTGACAAAACCCTTAGGTTGTATCATATACAACTCTTCTTCAATATTACCATTGAGGAACGCAGTTTTGACATCCATCTGCCATATTTCATAATCGAAATATACAGCAATTGCTAACATAATCCTAACCGACTTAAGCATCACTACGGGAGAGAATGTCTCATCGTAGTCAACTCCTTGAATTTTTCGAAACCCCTGTGCGACAAGTCGAGCCTTATAGATGGTCACATTACCATCAGCATCAGTTTTTCTTTTGAAAATCCATTTATTCTCAACGGCCTTTCGGTCGTGAGGTAAGTCCACCAAGTTCCAAACTTGGTTCTCGTACATGGATTCCATCTCGGATTTCATGGCTTCTAGCCATTTGTTGGAATCCGGGCTCATCATCGCTTCTTCATACGTCGCAGGGTCATCCATTTCATCAACCATGAAATTCACAACAGGATTGCCGTACAGTTCAGGAGTTGTACGTGTCCTGCTTGACCTGCGAGGTTCGGTAGTGTCCTCTTTCGGAGTTTCATGATCATTATCATTAGCTCTCTCTTCATCAGGTGAAGTCAACTCCGAAACAACTTCCGATGCTGCGCCACTCGCGATTCCATGAAGAGAAGGTTCAATAACCTCTTCGAGTTCTACCTTCCGACTACTCACACCTTTCGCAAGAAACTCCGTCTCAAGAAAGGATCCATTCTTGGCAACAGAAACCTTGCCCTCGGATCTGTGATAGAAGGTATACCCAATTGTTTCCTTAGGGTATCCTATGAAGACGCATTTTTCCGCTTTGGGTTCGAGTTTATCTGGTTGAAGTTTCTTCACATAAACATCGCATCCCCAAACTTTAAGAAATGACAGCTTAGGTTTGTTTCCAAACCATAATTCATACGGTGTCGTTTCAACGGATTTAGATGGTGCCCGATTTAAAGTGAATGCAGCTGTTTCCAGTGCATAACCCCAAAATGACAGTGCAAGTCAGTTAGAGACATCATAGATCGAACCATATCCGATAAGGTACGATTATGACGTTCCGACACACCATTACGTTGTGGTGTTCCGGCAGGCGTGAGTTGTGAAACTATTCCACACTCTTTCATGTGTGTGCTAAACTCGTAACTTAGATACTCTCCTCCACGGTCAGACCGTAGAAATTTGATCTTTCTATTATGATGATTTTCCACTTCATTCTAAAATTCCTTGAACTTTTCAAAAGTTTCAGACTTGTGTTTCATCAAATAGATATACCCATATCTACTCAAATCATCTGTGAAAGTAACAAAATAATGATATCCACCTCGCGCCGACACACTCATTGGTCCACACACATCAGTATGTATGATTTCCAATAGATCTGTCGCCTGTTCCATTGAACCAGAAAACGGTGTTCTAGTCATCTTGCCCATAAGGCATGGCTCACATGTATCAAATGATTCAAAATCAAGTGATTCCAAAAGTCCATCAGAATGGAGTTTCTTCATGCGTTTAACGCCAATATGACCTAGACGGCAGTGCCACATATATGTAGACATATCATCATCAAGTTTAATCTTTGTAGCATTAACATTATGAATGTGTGTAATATTACAATCGAGATCCAACAAAAATAAACCATTCAACATAGGTGCATGACCATAAAAGATATCATTCTTATAAATCGAACAACTATTGTTTTTAGATTTAAAGGAATGACCACTTTGCATCAAACACGATCCAGATATAATGTTCATGCTCAGTGCAGGCACTAAATAACAATTATTTAGGTTTATAACTAATCCCGATGGAAAATGGAGAGGTAGCATCCTGACGGCGATCATGTCAACTTTTGATCCATTGCCAACCCGCATTCTGACCTCATCCCTTGCTAGTTGTCGCTTGTTCCGTAGCCCCTGAACTGAGTTACATATATTAGCAACCGATCCCGTATCAAATACCCAGGTGCTACTGCGAGTACTAGTCAAGTACACATCAATAACATGTATATCACATATACCTTTGTTTGCCTTGCCGGACTTCTTGTCCGCCAAATACTTGGGGCAGTTGCGCTTCCAATGGCCAGTCCCCTTACAATAGTAGCACTCGGTGTCAGACTTAGGGCCAGCTTGGGGTTTCTTTTCAGTCGTGGCAATAGACTTGCCACCCTTCTTTCCCTTGTGCTTGCCTTTCGTGTCTTTCTTGAAACCGGTGGTCCTATTGATCATCAACACTTGATGTTCTTTCCTAATCTCCACTTCTGCAGTCTTAAGCATTGACAGAAGCTCGAGACGAGACTTCTTCATGCCCTGCATATTATAGTTCATCATGAAGCTCTTGTAGCTAGGTGGCAGAGATTGGAGAACACGATGTATGCCTAAGTCAATGGGAATCGTTATTCCCAAGGACACAAGCTTATCGGCGTACCTAGACATTTTGAGTACGTGCTCACTAACGGAGGTGTTTTCCTCCATCATGCAGCTAAAGAACTTTTCTGTAGCATTATAACTCTCTACGGCAGCATGGGTATCGAAAATCATTTTCAATTCTCCCATGGTATCAAAGGCATTGCCATTTTCGAAACGCTTTCAAAGTTCTGGCTCTAGCCCATACAGTATGCCGCAATGAACTAAGTTGTGGTCCTCCTGACGAGTCACATAGACATTCTTTTCCTCGTCAAGGGCATCATAAGCTGGTGGGGGGCCTAGCGGCGCATCTAGCACATATTGCTTTTGTGCAGCAGTGAGGAGAATCCTCAAATTCATAGCCCAGTTGGTGAAGTTGCTACCATTCGCAGCAAGTTTCTCTTTCTCCATGAACACATTGAAATTAAAAGCAGGTGGTGCCATCTACAACAGAATTTGTAAAGTTTATTTAGACTAAGTTTATGATAGATTGAGTTCAACTAATCCAAATTACTAATGAACTCCCACTCAAAAACGACATCCCTCGTGTCTTTTTGGTGATTACATGAACCAAATCCACTACAACAAGTCCGATCATCACGTGAGTTGATGTAGCATCAAACGCGAGCATCTATATGGGCATCATATCAACTATATGACTCATGCTTAACCTTTCGGTCCGTGTTCCGAGGCCATGTCTGTACATGCTAGGCTCGCCAAGTAAGAACCTTAGTATTCGCGTGTGTAAAACTGTCTTACACCCGTTCCTATGAAAGCGTAGATTCGAGTACACCCGATCATCACGTGATGTCTCGAAACACGATCCACAGAACGGTGCATACATAAGGAAGAACACATTTTTTATCTTGATATCTAAATGAGGGATCATCTTATAATGCTACCAAAAGCGCCAAACTAGCAGTATAAGATGCTAACATCTAATGTGTAAAGTGAGATGATATGGTCCATGCATTTGATCTCTATCACTTGCATCGTGGTATGATCTCTATCATTCCTTTGTGTGTAAGGCCAAGGTCTATGGAACTTACATGTTGAGTGTGTTGTAAGAGTATCTATCATACATCTACTTACAACAATTCCATATCAATACACTAGCCCAACAACGATCTAAACTAGACGCCTCTAATTTATCAATTGCAAGTTTTACGTGGCTTAGGGCTTTCGGAGATAGAACCGTTCTCACCTACAAACATGAACCACAACGAGGATAACTAAGTTATTAGCAACTCGTTGTAAATCAGATATTGACTATAGTAGGAGAGTCAGACACCCGCCAGCCACTTATGCAAAACAAGTTGCATGTCAGTCGTGGAACCGGTCTCATGTATGATGACATGTAAGGTTGGTCCGGGCCGCTTCATCCCACTATGCCACCAATATCCAAAATACATAGAAGATGCAATAACATGATCATCATCGCCCACATATAAACATATGTGTACTACCAGTGCAAAGCACCCACGCATAGATCAGGCTCTGATACCACTGTGGGTCCGCAGCATAGAAAACAAAAAATTCCTATGGTGTGAACTACACGCCAAGATCTATCTACTAGATACAAAACAACGGGTGGCCATATATCCAATGAGAACTTACCCTCAAAGACAACGAGTTTTTTTAACGAGTAGGAACTCGTGGTTGATGTAGTCGTACACTTGTCGATCTCAAGATCGTGAGGAAGTCCGAGCGCCGCAACTCAGCAGCGCATCCGCACTCGCACACACGTTCAAGCCACCGGACAACCTCCACCTCCTCGCTCCAGTGATCCAGCAGAAGCAGCAACTCCTTCCAAACGAAATGCCACCGGGAACATGTATCTCGCTAATCCGAGACAGTGGGGGAATAATTCTAGAGGGGGAGAGAGATCCTTCACAAGGAGGTGTGAGGATGAAGGAGGCAATGGGTGGCCTTTTATAGGAGGAGGGGGGTGCCCCCTCTCTCCATGGCCGGCGCATGGGGGGTGACCCCTCACCTCCCCCATTCATGTGGTGGTAACCCCTCCACATTAAAATGCCTCTTCACATTCCCTATTAAAGTCTCCACTTTAAATGCATTAAATTTGTCCAAATTTAATGCTCTCTCATTTAATAAAACTCTTTTTATTAAATTTATTCAGAATTTTGTTAATTACTTTAATTAACAAACATTCACATATAGCCCCTTGCAATATTTCAATATCACATGCAGAACCACTTTCTGCAATTTCACCCGAAACAATTTCCGGATTCTATTGAAACAATTCTTGCGCTTTGCAATTCTTTCGTCTGAAACATATGTGCTCCAAAATGGTGTCCGGTAACTCTTAAGTGTGCCACCCTACGGTTCGCGAATAATGCAGACATGATCGAGAGCCTTCTCCGATCAATAATCAGCAGTGGGACCTGGAGATCCGTACTGACTCCTACACATTCAACGATGACTTCTGTGATCGTGAGAACCTTTAGCGCTTGTAACTAAATCCCTTTGTCTCTCGATATATTACATGTCCGAGATTCAATCATCGGTATCTCCATACCTAGTTTGATCTCGTTACTGACATGCACTCTTTTCTCGTTCCCGTGATATAACATTCTAGTGATCACATCACTTGCTTGCAAGCTATCTTAATGTGATATCACCGAGAGGTCCTAGAGTATATCTATCTGTCATCTGGATTGACAAATTCCACTCTTGATTCATGAGGCTCAACGTAACACCTTCGTAGTACTGAACCCGTCTTGATAGTCACCCTGTTACGGTGTGACGTTTGATGTTATCAAGATACTCTTCCGGTGTTAGCAATTAACATGATCTCATGGTCTAAGGATAAAGATTACTTCGTATGATGTTATAGCAATATAAACATAATGACTTGATCGTAATGCTATACTTCGGATGAATGTTCATCACATCATTCCACCAATGGTGTGACCTTGTTATTAACAACATCCAATGTCCATGATCAGGAAACCTTGATCATCTTGTTAATCAACAAGGTAGTCTATAAGAGAGGCATAACTAGGAACCCTTTTTGTTTATTAAACACACATGTATTGATGTTTCCGATCAATATAATTCTAGCATGTAAAATAAACATCTATCATATATAAGGAATATATAATAACAACTTTATTATTGCCTCTAAGGGCATATTTCCTTCAGTCTCCCACTTGCACTAGAGACAATAATCTAGTTCACATAGTGATAAATCTAACACCCATGGAGTTCTGGTGTTGATCATGTTTTTCCCTAGGGAGAACTTTAGTCAACGTATCTGCTACATTTAGGTCCATGTGTACTTTACAAATCTTTATATCTCCATCCTTGACATGCTCGCGGATGGAGTGAAACCGGCGCTTAATATGCTTGGAATTCTTGTGAGACCTCGGTTCCTTTGCGTTGGCTATGGCTTCATTATTGTCACAATAGATCACCATTGGTTCCAACACACTGGGAACCACACCTAGTTACGTAATGAACTCTTTCATCCAAACCGCCTCCTGCCGCTTCTGAAGCAGCAACATATTCTGCCTCCGTCGTTGATCCAGCCACCACAGGTTGTTTAGAACTCCTCCAACTAACTGCTGCTCCGTTCAAGAGAAATATGTATTCGGATTGAGACTTAGAGTCATCCGGATCGGTGTCAAAGCTAGCATCGACATAACACTTAGCAACTAGCTCTTCTTCACCTCCGTATATAAGAAACATATCCTTAGTTCTTCTCAAGTACTTGAGGATGTTCTTTACCGCTATCCAGTGTTCCGAACCTGGATCATATTGGTACCTACTAGTCAAACTAATAGCATGTGCCACATCCGGTCTTGTACATAGCATGGCATACATAATAGAGCCTATGGTCGAGGCATAGGGGATCCTATCCATCATCTCTCTTTCTTCCGCCGTAGCCGGACTTTGAGTCTTACTCAATGTCTTGCCTTGCAACATAGGTAAGAACCCCTTCTTACTTTCATCCATATTAAACTTCTTTAATATCTTATCAAGGTATGTACTCTACGATAGCCCAATTAGGCGCCTTGATCTATCTCTATAGATTTTAATGCCTAATATATATGATGCTTCACCAAGGTCTTTTATCGAAAATTTGCTGTTTAGATAACTTTTAACACTGTTTAAAAGATCAATATCATTTCCAATCAATAATATGTCATCCACATATAATATCAAAAATGCCACATTGCTCCCACTCACTTTCTTGTAAATACAAGCCTCTCCATAAGTTTGGACAAATCCAAACTCTTTGATCACCTCATCAAAGCGGAGATTCCAACTCCGGGATGCTTGCTTTAGTCCATAGATGGATCGCTGAAGTTTGCATACCTTATTAGCATCCTTAGGATTGACAAAACCCTTAGGTTGTATCATATACAACTCTTCTTCAATATTACCATTGAGGAACGCAGTTTTGACATCCATCTGCCATATTTCATAATCGAAATATACAGCAATTGCTAACATAATCCTAACCGACTTAAGCATCACTACGGGAGAGAATGTCTCATCGTAGTCAACTCCTTGAATTTTTCGAAACCCCTGTGCGACAAGTCGAGCCTTATAGATGGTCACATTACCATCAGCATCAGTTTTTCTTTTGAAAATCCATTTATTCTCAACGGCCTTTCGGTCGTGAGGTAAGTCCACCAAGTTCCAAACTTGGTTCTCGTACATGGATTCCATCTCGGATTTCATGGCTTCTAGCCATTTGTTGGAATCCGGGCTCATCATCGCTTCTTCATACGTCGCAGGGTCATCCATTTCATCAACCATGAAATTCACAACAGGATTGCCGTACAGTTCAGGAGTTGTACGTGTCCTGCTTGACCTGCGAGGTTCGGTAGTGTCCTCTTTCGGAGTTTCATGATCATTATCATTAGCTCTCTCTTCATCAGGTGAAGTCAACTCCGAAACAACTTCCGATGCTGCGCCACTCGCGATTCCATGAAGAGAAGGTTCAATAACCTCTTCGAGTTCTACCTTCCGACTACTCACACCTTTCGCAAGAAACTCCGTCTCAAGAAAGGATCCATTCTTGGCAACAGAAACCTTGCCCTCGGATCTGTGATAGAAGGTATACCCAATTGTTTCCTTAGGGTATCCTATGAAGACGCATTTTTCCGCTTTGGGTTCGAGTTTATCTGGTTGAAGTTTCTTCACATAAACATCGCATCCCCAAACTTTAAGAAATGACAGCTTAGGTTTGTTTCCAAACCATAATTCATACGGTGTCGTTTCAACGGATTTAGATGGTGCCCGATTTAAAGTGAATGCAGCTGTTTCCAGTGCATAACCCCAAAATGACAGTGCAAGTCAGTCAGAGACATCATAGATCGAACCATATCCGATAAGGTATGATTATGACGTTCCGACACACCATTACGTTGTGGGTGTTCCGGCAGGCGTGAGTTGTGAAACTATTCCACACTCTTTCATGTGTGTGCTAAACTCGTAACTTAGATACTCTCCTCCACGGTCAGACCGTAGAAATTTGATCTTTCTATTATGATGATTTTCCACTTCATTCTAAAATTCCTTGAACTTTTCAAAAGTTTCAGACTTGTGTTTCATCAAATAGATATACCCATATCTACTCAAATCATCTGTGAAAGTAACAAAATAATGATATCCACCTCGCGCCGACACACTCATTGGTCCACACACATCAGTATGTATGATTTCCAATAGATCTGTCGCCTGTTCCATTGAACCAGAAAACGGTGTTCTAGTCATCTTGCCCATAAGGCATGGCTCACATGTATCAAATGATTCAAAATCAAGTGATTCCAAAAGTCCATCAGAATGGAGTTTCTTCATGCGTTTAACGCCAATATGACCTAGACGGCAGTGCCACATATATGTAGACATATCATCATCAAGTTTAATCTTTGTAGCATTAACATTATGAATGTGTGTAATATTACAATCGAGATCCAACAAAAATAAACCATTCAACATAGGTGCATGACCATAAAAGATATCATTCTTATAAATCGAACAACTATTGTTTTTAGATTTAAAGGAATGACCACTTTGCATCAAACACGATCCAGATATAATGTTCATGCTCAGTGCAGGCACTAAATAACAATTATTTAGGTTTATAACTAATCCCGATGGAAAATGGAGAGGTAGCATCCTGACGGCGATCATGTCAACTTTTGATCCATTGCCAACCCGCATTCTGACCTCATCCCTTGCTAGTTGTCGCTTGTTCCGTAGCCCCTGAACTGAGTTACATATATTAGCAACCGATCCCGTATCAAATACCCAGGTGCTACTGCGAGTACTAGTCAAGTACACATCAATAACATGTATATCACATATACCTTTGTTTGCCTTGCCGGACTTCTTGTCCGCCAAATACTTGGGGCAGTTGCGCTTCCAATGGCCAGTCCCCTTACAATAGTAGCACTCGGTGTCAGACTTAGGGCCAGCTTGGGGTTTCTTTTCAGTCGTGGCAATAGACTTGCCACCCTTCTTTCCCTTGTGCTTGCCTTTCGTGTCTTTCTTGAAACCGGTGGTCCTATTGATCATCAACACTTGATGTTCTTTCCTAATCTCCACTTCTGCAGTCTTAAGCATTGACAGAAGCTCGAGACGAGACTTCTTCATGCCCTGCATATTATAGTTCATCATGAAGCTCTTGTAGCTAGGTGGCAGAGATTGGAGAACACGATGTATGCCTAAGTCAATGGGAATCGTTATTCCCAAGGACACAAGCTTATCGGCGTACCTAGACATTTTGAGTACGTGCTCACTAACGGAGGTGTTTTCCTCCATCATGCAGCTAAAGAACTTTTCTGTAGCATTATAACTCTCTACGGCAGCATGGGTATCGAAAATCATTTTCAATTCTCCCATGGTATCAAAGGCATTGCCATTTTCGAAACGCTTTCAAAGTTCTGGCTCTAGCCCATACAGTATGCCGCAATGAACTAAGTTGTGGTCCTCCTGACGAGTCACATAGACATTCTTTTCCTCGTCAAGGGCATCATAGCTGGTGGGGGGCCTAGCGGCGCATCTAGCACATATTGCTTTTGTGCAGCAGTGAGGAGAATCCTCAAATTCATAGCCCAGTTGGTGAAGTTGCTACCATTCGCAGCAAGTTTCTCTTTCTCCATGAACACATTGAAATTAAAAGCAGGTGGTGCCATCTACAACAGAATTTGTAAAGTTTATTTAGACTAAGTTTATGATAGATTGAGTTCAACTAATCCAAATTACTAATGAACTCCCACTCAAAAACGACATCCCTCGTGTCTTTTTGGTGATTACATGAACCAAATCCACTACAACAAGTCCGATCATCACGTGAGTTGATGTAGCATTCAAAGGCGAGCATCTATATGGGCATCATATCAACTATATGACTCATGCTTAACCTTTCGGTCCGTGTTCCGAGGCCATGTCTGTACATGCTAGGCTCGCCAAGTAAGAACCTTAGTATTCGCGTGTGTAAAACTGTCTTACACCCGTTCCTATGAAAGCGTAGATTCGAGTACACCCGATCATCACGTGATGTCTCGAAACACGATCCACAGAACGGTGCATACATAAGGAAGAACACATTTTTTATCTTGATATCTAAATGAGGGATCATCTTATAATGCTACCAAAAGCGCCAAACTAGCAGTATAAGATGCTAACATCTAATGTGTAAAGTGAGATGATATGGTCCATGCATTTGATCTCTATCACTTGCATCGTGGTATGATCTCTATCATTCCTTTGTGTGTAAGGCCAAGGTCTATGGAACTTACCATGTTGAGTGTGTTGTAAGAGTATCTATCATACATCTACTTACAACAATTCCATATCAATACACTAGCCCAACAACGATCTAAACTAGACGCCTCTAATTTATCAATTGCAAGTTTTACGTGGCTTAGGGCTTTCGGAGATAGAACCGTTCTCACCTACAACATGAACCACAACGAGGATAACTAAGTTATTAGCAACTCGTTGTAAATCAGATATTGACTATAGTAGGAGAGTCAGA